>PVIR01001352.1:62818-126758 GCA_004026965.1 Petromus typicus | reverse complement strand
TTTTTTTTTTTTTTTTTTTTTTTTTTTTTTTTTTTTTTTTTTTTTTTTTTTTTTTTTTTTTTTTTTTTTTTTTTTTTTTAGGTTTTTGGAGACAGGGTCTCGCTTTGTGGTTCAGGCTGGCCCTGAGCTCAGCCTCCAACTCACATCACAATCCTCCTGCCTCTGCCTCCCGAGTGCTGGGATTACAGGCGTGAGCCACTACGCCCGACACTGTGGTATGTGGTACTGGTTGCTGCTGGGTGTGGGTCTCCACACCCAGTATTGTTATGTGGTTACCGGGGAATCGAACCCGGGTCCTTGCGCTTGCGAGACAGGCGCCGGAACCACTGAGCTAACTCCCCGGCCCCTTGCTTTATCTTTTTTTACTTCATCTAAATTCACTCTGCAGAGCCAATTTCTCCCTCACTCTACACTACTTTTTCAAATAAACTTTGTCACCATTAAATATAAAAAATAAAGCCAGGGTTTAGTTCAGTGGTTCTGGCACCTGCCTTACAAGCAGAAGGTCCCCAAATAAAACCAAAATAATACCAAATAATACTAAAATAATAATAATAAAAGCCCTGTGTTCAATCAATCCCCACTACGCAAACAAAGCCACTGTGAAAAAAAAAAAAAGAAAAGAAAGGCATGGTACCGGCAAACTAATAGACCTGAAGACCAGTGGAGTGGATTAGAAGATCCAGAAACAACTGTAGATACACTAAGCCACCTCATCTTTAACAAAGGAGGCAAATATCCTCAATAGAATAAAGATAGCCTCTTTAACAAACGGTGCTGGAAAAACTGGGCTTTAACCTGCCTAAGACTAAAGTTAGATCTATCTCTTTCTTTGTGTACTAAACTAAAATCCAAGTGGATTAGAGACCTAAATGTTAAAACAGAAACACTAAACCTCCTGCAAAACAGGTTAGGTAAAACACTTGAAGACATTGGCTTAGGCAAAGACTTTATGAACAAAACTTCTATAGCAGAAGAACGAGCAGAAGAAATCAACAAATGGGATCTCATCTTATTAAAAAGCTTCTGCACAGCAAAGGGAGCTACCTGCAGAATGAAAGGGAAAGACTTTATGAACAAAACTTCTATAGCAGGAGAACTAGCAGAGGAAAACAACAAATGGGATCTCGTCTTATTAAAAACCTTCTCCACAGCAAAGAGAGCTACCAGCAGAGTGAAAAGACAGCCAACAAGATGGAAAAGAATCTTCAACAGCTGTTTCTCTGAAAAAGGGTTGCTATCTAAAATATATAAAGAGCTTTAAAAAATCAACCCACTCAAATTTAAAGACCAAATTCAAAAATGGGCATCTGAAATGAACAGACACTTTTCAGGGGGGAGAAATAAAATTAGCCAAGAAGCATAAACACTGAGATTTTCTCTCATTCCACAAAGAATGGCTACTGTCTCAAAATTAGCCAGCAACAAATTTTGGCAAGGCTGCAGAGAAAATGGAAACCGTCTCCATTGTTGGTGGGTCTGTAGACTTGTGCAACCACTGTGGATATCAATGTGGCGATTCCTCAGAAAACTAGGATTAGAGGTCCTATTTGACTCTGCTATTCCACTATTAGGTATATACATGAAAGAATTAAAAGACTCATTATCACAGTGACATATGGGCACCCATATTTATAGCAGCTCAGTTTGTGATAGCTAAATCTTGGAAATAACCAAAAAATCCATCAACCAGAGACTGGATAAAGAAGATGTAGTTCTTCTATAAAATGAAATATTACTCTGCCATAAAAATGGTAAGTTTGAGTCATTTATACTCAAATGGACATACCTTGAGGACATACTCATAAGTGAAATAAGTCGCAGATGTGTAAATATTGTATCTTTTCTCTGGTATGAGAAAATGAAGATGTAAATGAGTTCTAGAATATATAATAGACATTGTGAAATATAAAATACTCAAAGAGATATGGGGTTTTGGGGTAAATAAGCCTACCTTGGAAATAATGTGATGGTAATAAAAAAAGGAAACAAAGCTTATGTATATAGGGAAAGGGGTGTTGTACGGTCATAGGGCAATGGGAAAAAATGACAATTAAGTTGTGTCAAACACTGGTACAAATTCTCAAGATTGAGTGCAATCATGATGTGTATATATAATGTACCAATAAAGATTTTAATTGAAGAAAAGAAACAGGGAGGTAGACGCTATACATTGGAGAGAGATCTGGAGGAGGAGAGACAGGAGAAGATGGGGCAGGGACAGTAAAAATGATTAAGTGTGAGATGTATATGTATCAAACCTAATTTTATAGTGATCAGGGCCAGGGATTTAGTTCAAGTGGTACTGCACCTACCTTGGAAGCACAAGGGCCCAAGTTTGATTCCCAGTACTACCCCCCCCCAAAAAAGTGATAACTATGTATCACAAACATATATCAATAAAAAATTAGGTCTTTCAGTTTCTAAAATAATTTTTCCTTAGTCTCCAGGCCTTGAGGCATCACCTTAGGTTTTTCAGACAGGATTCAAATACCTCTCTCCTTGGTAATGAGATCTCCCGGAGAAAAATCTGCAGCACCAGTTCTCTCGGCAATCCAGTCGATTTCTCTCTGGTTGCCTTTCTTCATGAATAGACCCAGTCTTTTGAGAGGTCCTGGCGCTCTCACAAACAAATCCAGAATTATCCACTGTTTGGCAAATTCATAATACATGTTTTGGCTTGTGTTTTAGAATGTTCAAAATCATTCTGCAGAAAGAAAATTTGATATGTCATTATTTTTGAATGGCTGAAGATATTGCAGACCATAATTATTCAGCATTTGTTTAAAACCTGTATAATGGCTGTAGAGAAGGTGTTATATTTAGGAGGCACCATACATGATTTGAACAAAATGGACATGGTTCTTACTTTCATAGAACTTATAGTCTCAATAGGGGAACCCACATAAAACATACACATATACAAATAATTACAACTTATGATAATTATCAGAGAAAGAAGATTATTGGCTGATTTAAGACATAATTAAAAAGTGGATATAGGTAAGATTGGAAGACACATTTTGGATATTAGCGTTAAGTTATAAATACTAATACAGAATGCGTAAGAGGCTTGAAGCCAGGCATGGTGATGAAATGCCTGTAATTCCAGCACTCAGGGAGCTAAGCCTGGATGATCATTGCAAAATCTGAGGCCAGCCTGCACTACACAGAAAGACCTTGTCATAAAAGAGCAAAAACAGAGGATTAAATATAAGGTTTATACTCATATTTAGCCATTTAGAAAATTCAGCATTGTCTCTAAAAGTGTATACTCTAATTTTTAGAGCTTTGTTATTTGTTTTGGCAACTTTGCTTTTAATGTTAGCAGGGTATGATGGTGTCTGAACTATAATTAATCATTTTGTATTTTATTACTGTTCAATAAAATACATGACATTTTATTGAGACATGGTCTCACTTTGTAGTTCAGGCTAGCCCTGAACTCACTATGTAGCCTAGGCGAGCCTCGAACTCACAGAAATCCTGCTTCTGCCTCCTGACTGCTGGGACTACCGGCCTGAGCCACCATGCCTGGCATCATGGTATGTGGTAACCGAGGATCAAACTTGGGACGCTGCGCTTGCTAGACAGACACTGGAACCACTGAGCTAAATTCCCAGTCCAGTAGATGTCATATTTAACAGTTCCATATCTCTGTGCTGTCTTCAAGCCTCTGGTCTTCATTTTCCCTTCAAGAAAAAAATCACGACCTGATCTTCTTATAGGCGATTTAACTCCATTCTGTAGATGTTCCCCTGCTATAGACTACTGCATCTAGAGTTTACAGTGTTAGGCAGTGCTAAAAAATTTCTGTAGGTCCGTCTGACTCTTCCACACTATATTTGACCAACAGAAATCACTTTGTGAAACAGGGATATGACTGAGTACATCAAATTTGAAGGTAAACATTATAAGCACCATGAAGGAAAAATATAAGGGGCTTATAACACAAAGGGCTCAGATTCAGCCCAAAAGATGTCGGAAGGGCTAACTCTGAGAAGTGATATTACAGCTGAACTCTGAATAATAAGGAAATTTACCTGTTAGCCTAAATTAAAATAATTCTATGTTATTTTGAATTATCTTACAGATACTCCTATAAAGTTGAAAAATAATATTTTTCTTGCATTCTAACTAAAGTGCTGATGCTATGTGGAAATTAGTAACTTATAATAATAAAAGTAAACTGAGCATTTACTCCCTAGTTCAAAATTCAAGTCAAAGGTAGGAAGTGAAGGAAAATTTGAGTTAAAATTTAACAAACAACCCAACACTCTGCAAAGCAAGAGCTTGATAACAAGTATGAACTTTGTAATCAAACAGAATTCAAATCAAACAACTAAATGATATCAAATAGGCTCCACAGGAATGTATCTACCTCACTGAGTGGTAGTTAAAAATTAAATTGATGATGTATACAAAGTACCTGATATTCAGTATGCACTCAAAGAAGGGTAATTCCCATTAAATAATACCAAACAACAATTGTTTGTAATAATGATGTAAAAATCAAACATGATATATGACACAACTCCTATTATAAAAATGAACCTATCAAGGAGGCAAGCTTTTTCCTTTATCTTCTCCAAGATACAGACTGCAAAAGTAAGGTGCTTTGCTAGGAATTTAATTGAATATTTACCAGGATGAACATTTCAAATTCTCTTTTCTGAAAATCTGAGTATTACCACTGAAAATTCAGTCCCTCCATTATTAGTGCTCTGGCTGGCCCAAGAAGGAAATTCACTGAGCATAAAACAAATAACCAGTAAATCTGTGGAGCCTGCATGGTGACCTCATGTTAATTATACATGAATACAATTGCTCTCTCTTTCTTTTCTCAATATTCTTGTAGACAACATATTCTTTAAATTAATGTTTATCCTCAGTATACAGGTGTGTGTATATATTGTCTAGGCATGGTAATATCAGTCTACAATTGAAAAAAAGGATTACCCTTCAAATGAGGAGAAATATTATCTAGAAGAACCAATATAGAGGATTCTGGCTTACCTTTGATCTGTGACCCTAAATAAATAATTGTTCAGTTGGTGATCCCTTAGACAGACAGACAGACAGACAGACAGATAGAGAGATAGGATTAAATATTATATTCTGTTGCCCTAGTCAGTGATACCTTAGACAGACAGACAGACAGACAGACAGAGAGATAGGATTAAATATTATATTCTGTTGCCCTAGTCAGTGATACCTTAGACAGACAGACAGACAGACAGACAGATAGAGAGATAGAATTAAATATTATATTCTGTTGCCCTAGTCATCAAATTCTACTAGTATTTGAATTGGAAGTGTGGGAATATCACCAAATCAGTAAACCAAGCAATGCACACTGTGAGGAGGGATTTTTAATACAAAGTATAGTATATGAAGGAGTGATATCTCCGGAATTGGGTTTCCCAAGGTTACTTGTACATTGCTACAGAAAATATCTGAGAAAGAGAGAAGTCAAATACAAATGTTGGATTTCAGAAAAAAGGATAGGAAATGAAGAACCTTAATGAAAAAATATTCATGAAGATTTCCTTTTGATTCTTTAAAATGTTTCATTTCTTCACATCTTTAACCTCTCTCAAAATATTTTATTAATAAGTGAAATAAAATTAACAAATACTAGAATCCTAGCAAAATACATTAACTCAGAAGTTGATATTGTTTAAAAGAATGATAAGATTTAATGAATCAAAGATCGGGGGGGGGTTACATGATTTTACCAGTTATCCAGATATGTGCTATGTGTTGCTCTCATATACAAGTACTGTTGTGATTTGTATCTGGATGTCTCCCAAAGTCTTAAGTAGTCATAGCAGGGCTTTAGAAAGCAGATTTAATCGTGAAGGAAGCATTGCTACATGTGATGTTAGGATGTGGTGTCTGGCCAGAGGAGACAGGTCATTGGTCGGGGAGCGTGACATGGGAGGATGTGTTTTCTTTTTGGCTCCTTTTTCCTCTGGCCACCGCGAAATTAGTAGCTTTTCCTCTACACTGCCCCTCTGCCACCCTGTCTCTTTAGATTCAGATAGCCAGGGACTGAAAATGTGAGAAAAAAATAAATCTCTCTTCCTTTAAGTTGTAAGCATCATATGGTGTGTCTTAGTGAGAAGAAAGTATGAACATTCACTGTGACCCACTAAAATATGGCTGGGGTCTGCATGAAAATTATCAGAGTACATATCCCCTCATTGTTTTCTGAGTAATTCTGGAAGCTTACATTCATACGTTATAAAATCTGTTCCTACTGAAATTTTTTCATCATCCAATTGCACAGCCTTGCTTCAGGAGCATCTCTTGTGACATTTTACCATGTTCTCTTTTCCTTCCTCCTGAAGTCCCTAAAACACAACTAGCACTGGACGGTAGTGTGTGACATTAGTGTATAGCCGGGCATGGTGGCTCACCTCTGTAATCCCAGCACTTGGGAGGCAGAGGCAGGAGGATTGCCATGAGTTCAAGGCTATCCTGGGATACCTAGTGAGTTCAGGGCCAGCCTGAACTACAAAATGAGACCCTGTCTCAAAAAATTAAACACCAAAACAAAATATGAGTGTATAGCACTATATCTTAGTATATAGCACTAGACTGGTGATTTGGAATAGAGATACAATAAGGGCAACATGATATGAGAAGAAAGCAGCATTAAATTGCATGTTAAACTCTTGCCTAATGTTCTTAGGTCATCCACACTCACAGAATTTCTCACTGGCTCTCTGTCTCTTCACTTATGTCTCGTTTAAGCCTATTCTAGCTCTCCTCTCTATGGTTTGCCGAGTTTTGGTACTACAGTTGTACTAACCCAAAAGTCAAAGAACAAAATTTCATCCTGTTTTATTATGTACTATATTATTCTTGTTTATCTATACCTCTTGTGCAATCACAGAGCAGAAGCTTTTTTCTACATTATTACACCTAAACATTAAGATATTTGTATACCAATGCAAACCCTTTATTTTTATTTAGCCATTCTCAAAACTATAGCTATATTCTAAAATTACAGCATTTCTGCTACATAAGTATTTTCCTAAAAAGACACTTGTGAAAACACCTAAGGCAGCCCATCAGAAGCAAAAGGTTATAAGGAATCAACTACAACCAAAAGTTGTTGGAAAATGAAAGCATTCCAAGAAATATTACTTGTATTTTCAATGAATCATAATATTCGTGATTCTTAAACATGAAAGATCATAAAGTTATTGGACTTAAATTCAAAATTTAAAAAGAAATTTAGACAATGATTAGTATCACATTCACTTCAAAAACAAAGGAAACAAGGTGAAGAAGGAATTTTCAAAATGACAGAAAATATGTTGATCATTCTTCTGACAAAGGGTTAATCTTAAGAATATTCAATGAATATTCAATGAATATTCAAAAAATTTAACACCAGAGGAAAAATAATCCAGTCAGAACCAGGGTAATGATTTAAATGGGTATTTCTCAAAAAGAGAGGTATAAAAATCCAATAAATATATGGCAAGATGCCCAATTCTGTAGCCTTCAGAGAAATGCAAATCAAAACTACATTTAATCTCACTCCAATCAGAATGAATAAATGTCAAAAATACCATATTTTGATGAAGATGGGTAGAAAAAGGGACTTTTCCATACTGTTAATGGAAATGTAAATTTTTAGTTATTATGAAAACCAGTTTGAAGATTTTTCAAAAAAGAACTCCTAAAACTAAATATCGAACCATCATGTGACCTAGTTACATTATACCTGAATATGGATCCAAAGGAAATGGAGTCATCATTGGAAAATACACCTGGCTTGAGCTGGGGATTTAGCTCAGTGGTTTTGGCACCTGTCTTGCAAGCACAAGGGCCCCGGTTCCAATCCGGTACCATATACAACAATACTGGGTGTGGAAACTCATGCCCAGCAGCAACCAGTACCACATACCACAGTGCCGGGCGTGGTGGCTCACGCCTGTCATCCCAGCTCTCGGGAGGCAGAAGCAGGAAGATTGCTGTTTGAGGCTGAGCTCAGGGCCAGCCTGAACTATAAGGCAAGACACTGTGTCAAAAAAGGAAAAGAAAAATATACCTGGCTATTTACTGCAGCAATATTCACTATAGCCAAGATATGACATCAGTTTAGGTGTTAATAGATGATACAGAATTCATAGAGGAAATGTGTTATGTATTCACAATGAATTATTATTTTGCCATAAATGATGAAATTATGTCATTATCAGAAAAATGGATGGAATTGGAGGATACTATGTTAAGCAAAATGAACTAGATACAGAAAGACAAGCATCCCATGTTTACTTTTATATGTGGAAACATACAAATAAATAAATAACCTGAAAATAGACGACAGACCTTTAGGGAAGGATTAGGAGGAAATGGAGAAGAAAGGGAAAGGAAAAGAGTAGAGAAGAAGAGAGAGAGTGGACATGATCAAAATACTCTACAAAAGATATTCGTGAAAGCTTATCAAAACTGCAATACAGACCGAAGCGTTTTTCTTCATATATTTTCAAAAACTTACATTTTGAAACTTTTAATTTATAAAACCTAGCTAATACAGAACAAAGAAAATGATCTGAGGCCAGGGACTTAGCCCACTGATTCTGGGGCATGCCTTGCAAGTGCAAGGTCCTGGGTCTAATCCCGGTAACCACATACAGCAATGCCAAGCGTGGTGACTCAAACCTACCAGCAATCAGTATCACATACCACGGTGCTGGGTGTGGTGGCTCAGGCCTGTAATCCCAGCACTCAGGAGGCAGAGGCAGGAGGATTTCTGTGAGTTTGAGGTTCGCCTGGGCTACACAGTGAGTTCAGGACCAGCCTGAACTACAAAGCAAGACCTTGTCTCAAAAAAAAGAAAAAGAGGGCCAGGGATATAGCTCAGCGGTTCCGGCACCTGTCTTGCAAGCACAAGGACCCAGGTTCGATCCCCAGTAACCACATAACAATACTGGGCGTGGAGACTCACCCCAGCAGCAACCAGTACCATATACCACAGTGCCGGGCGTGGTGGCTCACGCCTGTAATCCCAGCACTCGGGAGGCAGAGGCAGGAGGATTGCTGTGATGTGAGTTGGAGGCTGAGCTCACGGCCAGCCTGAACCACAAAGTGAGACCCTGTCTCAAAAAAAAGAAAAAAAAAAGAAGGCATCGTAACCTTGGATAGCTTCATGTCTTCAAGCTGTAGTTTTCTTACAAGTACACTTTTGTAAAGCTATAACTTTGTCTTTTCATACTTATCATTTTTTATCATACCACAAGATCTCTAAAATTTTTTTTAATAAAAGCATTAATGCTGGTAATGTAGCTCAGTAGTAGAGTACTTCCTTCAAATGCATGAGTCAACGGATTCAACCCCACTTTCAAGACAAAAAAAGGGGAGACTAGAGTGTATTGAATAAAGAAATGAAATGTTGGTCATGAGAAAGTAGAAGCAAAGAATATAAATTATATATTCAAAAACCTTACTAGAACTGTATTCAATAATAAAGCACTAGTTATAGTCTGGAAGAAACACTATAGTGCTATAGGACTAATAAATGTTAGACAGAGAAAACACACTGTCAAGGAAAAATGATTAAAAATGTCAAACTTTTAAAAACATATAGAAGACAGTACACAATATTTCCATACACCTAATATCAAGTTCCAAACTAAGGCACAAAGTACAATAAGAGAAGTACAGTAAGGCACAAAGTACAATAAGGCACAAAGTACAATAAGAGAAGTACAGTAAGAAATGAACAATGTATAACAATAACTCTTAAACCTCTTAGAAGTAGAATGAAAACATCAAAAATCAGTATGACCTATATTTAGTTATTTATTTATTTTTATTTATTTATTTATTTTGAGACAGGGTCTCACTTTGTGGTTCAGGCTGGCCCTGAGCTCAGCCCCAAACTCACATCACAGCCATCCTCCTGACTCTGCCTCCCGAGTGCTGGGATTACAGGCGTGAGCCACCATGCCCAGCACTATGGTATGTGGTACTGATTGCTGCTGGGCCTGAGTTTCCACACCCACTATGGTATATGATTACCAGGGATCGAACCCAGGCCCTTGCACTTGCAAAACAGACATCGGAATCACTGAGCTAAATCCCTGGCCCCAGTATGACCTAAATTTAGTACAAAACTTGTGCTTCTCAATAATTAGAAATAGAAATCAAAAACATTATTTTATACCCTTGCATACCACCAGAACCAAAATTTTAGAAGTTTCATAAGTCTAAGTATTAAGGGCAAAACAATGAGAATTCTCATACACTGGTAGATGGGGAAATTTTTTAAATCTCTTTGGCCTTGACTATCAAAATTGAAGATAAGCGCATCAATAGTTGTACTTCGAAAATATTTATCAACCAGTACAAAGTACTTCATTTCTTACAAACACTGACACAATTATGAGGACTCTAGAGGAGCATTGGCTCATATCAAATATGGTCAAAGTTCTAGGTCAGGTCTGCACTGGGTACTGGCTAAAAGGGTTCCAGGAACTACAGTGTTCTGGGGGACAGTCAAAAAGCCAGAGTCACAAGGGCTGTTTAATGAGCTCATATAAACGAAAGGAGAAATGAGGCTAACTGCTAAGCCATGAATAAACCCTGCATTCTGGTACTGCAACAGAGCTGAAGGAGACATTGGGGTTTTCTGAAGTGGCTTTTAAACAACCTGAATAAAATTATTTCAATATTGTAGCAGCTGGCATCACCTTACTAGTGGGCACTGGCTGAATATCTGTCCTAAGAACATGTGCAACATGATGCACAAAGAAGAATTTTAATACAGCCACTGATTCAACACAAATAAAAAGAAAAAACGAAGCAGAAAAGGAAAGCAGATCAACAAATGATGGTTAATTACTACAGTGGGATAGTCTACATGAATGAGAGAAAATTAAAACTACAGGATTATGAATAAATCTCAGAGTTGAGAGAATAAGAATACATGGAAGAATATATCCACTGTATATGATAAATAAAAATAGTCATAAAGTTTTAATAAATATAACTATCATATAAAGAGGCATAAATAGGTAGTAAAACCATTAAATACACATGGAAATGATCATCAGGGTAGTGAAGGAGGATAGAAGGGAGGTTCTAAGGCAATAGAAATATACTTTACTTATTTGCAACTCATACTATATGTTTAATACACGTCTCTATTATTGTATATTTTACAATTTAAAAGTCTCAGAGCTGGCTAGGAACAGTGGCTTTGTACCTGAAATATGATAGCACAAATTACGTTTTCAGCGTTGGGCAGAGCTTTGAAGCAATAAAGAAAGCAATTGGAGAAAAATACAGCAGGAGCATTATTTATTCAGCGACTTCAGTGCAGATCACAGACCAGTCTGGGTAGAGGTAAAAGGCTTTTGAAGTCAGAAAGACACCTCCAACGCAAGCTTTTCAAAGAAAAATGAGTACCAAGGGAAAAGTAAGTAAAAAAGCTATTACCTTTGTTTAGGTTGTACTTTTTGTGCATGCCTTTGCATACTTGCTAGAGAGGCTTCCTTCACAGGTGACTCTCTAAGCACAGCAATTTAAAGTCGATTAAAACATATGACTGGTCCCTATTCTAGGAATTTATTCTAAGGAAATAACTGTGGACTTCCCTAAATGTTTCCTATTAAGGTATTCAATTAAATATCATTTCAATGGCAAAAGAGATTTAAATAAATACAGAATAACCATAAGACAGAATGTGCATTTGCAATATGTTAATTGGTATAAGAAAGTGGATTACAAGATACTACATATAAAATTATCTCATGTGGGGAGGCTGAAAGGATTTACACCAAAAGTGCTAAGTAGGTAATAAAAGCATAGATGAATTTTTTTGTTATTAGATTTTAAAACTGCCTATACTTAATATATATTTCACTTGCAGTACAATGATTTGTATTTAAAAATATAATTTAGAATTACAGAAGAACTGTTGAAATATAAGCATTCAACTAGCAAAATAATTTACTAGTTATTGACCATCTACAAAACCTATAAACTCTCTCTATATATATGTCCTTGTCATAGAGAGGGAAAAAAAGCCCAAATTATTAAATTAGGATAAGTTTTAATACAGTTTTTGTTAACTGCATGTCCCTGATTGGTGCTTGACACTGGAGTTACAGGATCCCATGGTACCTTCATAAGATACAGACTCTCTTCACGGTCAGACTCTTGGTGACTCACGCCTAAACCATCTGCTAAATCATTTTTAACGTTGAGCCAGGATTCTGGCTCAGTGTTCAGCTCAGTGGTTCTGGCGCCTGTCTTGCAAGCGCAAAGGCCCCGGTTCGATCCCCGGTAACCACATACCATACTGGGTGTGGAGACCCACACCCAGCAGCAACCAGTACCACATACCACAGTGCCGGGCGTGGTGGCTCATGACTGTGATCCCAGCACTCAGGGAGGCAGAGGCAGGAGGATTGTGATGTGAGTTGGAGGCTGAGCTCAGGGCTCAGCGAGACCCTGCCTCAAAAAACCTAAAAAAAAAAAAATAATAATAATAATAATAATAATTTTTAATGTGAGTAGTAGGCCGTTCAGATTCAGCATTCCTGAGAATACTTAGAGCAGCAGAGAGGTGAGCTACTACGGTTTGGGTGCTAATATTGATACTTAAAAGAAGAAACAAAGCATAAAATATGCAATGATTATAATGTAGAATTTAATTGATGTTTGTTCATCTTTAAAATAATATAATCACATGTAACATCCAGCCATAAATTTCTTATATTCATAAAATTATGCTACCAGGGCCAAGGAGTTAGCTCAGTGGATCTGATGTCTGTCTGGCAAGCTCAAGATCCCAAATTCAGTCCCCAGTACCACATATCACAAAACCCAGTGTGGTGGCTCACGTCTGTTATCCCAGCACTCAAGAGACAGAGGCAGGAGGACTGCTGAAGTAGAGGCTAGCCTGGGCCACGTAGTGAGTTCAGGACCAGTCTGAATTACAAAGCAAGACCTTATCTCAAAAAAAAATTGAAATTATGGTTCCAATTTATCCCCATGGTATCCTCTCTCCTCCTCTAAAACCTTCCCTGCTTCCCCTGAAAAATGGTAGTTAAAAAAAAAAAAAGGAAACAAAGCCTATGTATATAGGGGTGGGGGTTGTAAGGAGGACAGGGGAAAGGCGAAAAAGGAGAATCAAGATGTGTCATGTGTAGGTACAATTTCCCAAGGTTAAATGTGATCATATTGTATGTATTAAATATACCAATCAAATCAATTTGAATATAATAAAATAAAACCTCCCATGCTTTCTTTTGCAGGTTATTAAATGCAAAGCAGCCATTGCATGGGAAGCAGATAAGCCCCTTTGCATTGAAGAGGTTGAAGTAGCTCCCCCTAAGGCTCATGAAGTCCGAATTCAAGTAAGCGAGGGTCCCTGGGCAGAGAGAGGCAAAGGACAAAGTCCACACTTGATTTCTGTCAGTTAACCCTCTTGTGAGACATGACTGAGAGACCTTGGTTTCCAGCATAGGAGAGTTATATTTTTAAGTCTAGATAAAAATAAGCATTAATCTTGAAGGGATTATTATTATTTTTTAATAATGGGCTTAATATTGATAACCCTAAGAATCAAGCAAAGGAATTGTTTAGATTAAGTTTTCTTTTTTGTTTCCCAATTACCAATTTTTGGAAAGTGTTTTTAAAAAGACAATGAATTAGGATATAAAGAAAAGAGAGAGAGACCTGAAGAGCTGCCCTGGGCAACCTTAGAAGTGTCCTGAGCACCCAGAGATGAAACAGAAGCCCATCAGCAGGGAGAAAAGACTGTACCAACCAGACAGAACAGAAAGCCAATTTGGACAAGGCCTCCATTTTTTCACATACACATTATGGATTATACATCAGAATAAATAAGGCAACCCTGTGGACCGACCCTGAAGAATTATGCAGGGGTACGCCCATAATTAATTTAGGTGCTATATCTCTTTTACTATAGGAGGTTTATTACCACAATTTAATTTCCTATAGTTGCAACAAAATTTGAACCATAGAAAATCTGCATTCTCTCCATTCCCTCTGCTCAATAACTTCTTTGATTTTTCCTGTCTTAGTGAAAGTAAACTTTCCAACAAAAATGAAAGAAAAAAAAGACCATTTTGAGGGGAAAAGAATCTAGTATATTTTTTTGTTTTCCAAATATAATTTTTGTTGAGTTCTAGGTGTGATGTAATGGTTCAAGTTGACATTAGGCCTAAAATTAAAAATATCTTCCCCGATGTTATAATTGCAGAAAGATGAGTCACGTCTATAATTGCTTTGTAGATAATTGCTACTTCCATATGCCACACTGATGCTCATGCTATTGATCCAAATTTTAAAGAGTCTCTTTTTCCTGTGATCCTTGGCCATGAGAGTGCAGGAATTGTGGAAAGTATTGGGCCAGGAGTGACCAACGTCAAACCAGGTATTTTATATTTTGATCCCAGTTAAACAGAAATAGCAGGCTTTCCCAGAACTGAAACTTACAATCTATCACTCTAACAGACAGAATACTTTAAGTCACAATTGTCTAAAAAACATCTGGGGAGTGCTCAATTTGTTTACATATAGTGCTGAGGAAGCACTCTATAAAGTAAAGTATACGGTTAATTTCAACTGAAGCTTTCCGGGTACACAAATGACAGTAGCAACAATTTCCTCCCAAAAGTGGGAAGAAACTTTAAACAAAGAATGAGAATTTATAGAAGGCTGGAGATAAAACATTATGCATCTGTCAAAGTTAGCTTAAGTGTCTCTTTGGAAATGAATACAATAACACCAAGTAAAATCAATGGCCAAAATTACTGTATATTTAATAACAGGCGTACTAAGTATTACAATACAGGTGATGTAACAATCACTTGACTGAAAAGACAAGCTGCATCACTCTCCGTCCTTGAATGATAATGTTCCAAACTTCAAGGTATGATACTATTTTTCCATTCCAAATAAGATCAGAGAAACATGTAGGTCTAGTTTTAACCAAATTTCTACTGGAAGTTTTTTATCAGAAAAGAATTGACTACTGTAATCCTTTTAGTCCCAGTTCTGCCATTTGCTTTCTGGCCAATTATGTCAATTTTCTGTAACTTCTTCACTCAGATTTCTGTTTCCTAAAGTGGAGATAATAACAGTATTCATCTCAGCTAGCTGTACTATGAATTAGATGAAATAACAATGTAAACTGTGTATGCCTGTAATCCCAGCACTCAGGAGGCAGAGGCAAGAGGATTGCCCCGAGTTTTAGGCCAGCCGGGGCTACACAGTGAGTCCAAGACCAGCCAGACTACATAGCGAGACCCTGTCTCAGAAAACAAAACCAAAAGCTGTGCGAATGGGACCTGGCACACACTAAATGCTGACCAAATGTGAGTCATCACCCCTGGACTTTGGTCATCAGAGAACAGAAGGCATTATGAAATTGGAATTGAATAAAAACCAAAACATCTGTGGAGTTTAAAAATGAATTTAAATGTTGAAACATAATATAGTTAATTCTCCGTATCTAAACTTATTATGATTCATCTCCTCTGTGATATAGTACAAAGATTGCATAGCCCATACAAGGTGTTTGGAAATGTAATAAGCAATACTCCCGCTGTAGAGAACCGGCATACTATAAAAATGATATTTTTCACGGATTCACCTCTAAGAACGTGTCACAAGTAACGTGTTGGGCAGCATTTAACAAATAGCTTTTCTTTCTAGGTGACAAAGTAATTCCATTCTTTGCATCTCAATGTAAAAAATGCAAGTTCTGTCTAAGCCCACTCACAAATATTTGTGGAAAAATCAGGTAAGCTTTCTACATTATTAATAAGAATAGAGGTGCCCGCGCAGCTCAGGGACGTCTCAGTGGCGGAGGGGTTGGGGGGCGCCGAGGGGTTGCTCTGGTGCGGGGTGGGGGGGCGGGGCGCCAGGGGCGCCTGGGGTGCAGGAAGTGGAGCTTCGAAGGCCGCCTGGGCTGTCTGTAGCTGGAGACGCCAGGAACGAAGCTCCCTGCGCCAGCCTTGGATCTGCAGCTCTGGCCAGCAGGTGGACGGGCCGAGGAAGACAAGCAGAAGGCGGCATGCAACGAGGAGCACTGCCCCGACCCCGCCTGGACGCACCTGCAGTGCCTCTGAGAAAGGGAGAGCAGCGTCCACGGCGGTCATCGGCATCGGCCGGCTGGCTCTGCGTCGAGCAGCTGCGCCGCCAGCACGTGTGGACCCACAAGGGCTGGAACCTGGCCTTCCTGTTCTGCTCCTGCTGCCATGGGCGGGGCCGCTTAAAGAAGGACATGAATTCGTACCAGGTGAAGCGGATGGAGGATGAGAACATAAAGAACTCTGGGTCGGAGAAAGCACAGGGAGGCCCCCCGGGGTGGTTCCAGAAGAGGAAAAAAAATATAAATATATATAGCAGGTCCCTGAACCTGCCGCAGAAAATCCTCAACTGTGACCTCCCCGACAGCAGCCTAGGGACCAACACCTGGGAGAAGGTGGTCAGCGCCGCCCCTACGGTGGCCGCTCCCCACTTACTGGCCACTCCGTCCTTTCTCCTGCCCTCTTCAGTGGTCCCTGCTCCTCTGGACAACTTGGGGAATTCTTATTTTTTGTTTTAAAGAATGCCATCCATCTTGAGCCTCACAAATAGGCTGTGGCTGGGGGCCACGTATTTAGAAACGGCCACTCTGACTGCCGCCCTGCGGGGTCGTCTGTTCCTAGAGCAGGACACTTCGAAGTCCCCCTCCTGGTAGGGTTCCTGCAGCGGCTGGACCTCTTTCAGCGCCTTGCTCACATCCCCAGGCAGAAGCGGAACACCTCCCACGCGCGGATGGAAGACAACGCCCACCGTGGGCCGGAGCGAGGGTCTGCGCAAGTGCACTCTCCCAGCCCTCCGTGCCGGCCACAGAAACGTTGTGAACTGTGTTTTGTGCCACCGGGCACCCCGTCTTTGAACAGTTCCCACTGGTGGATGGACCTCTGCTCTTAAGTCCCTCAAGGCACGATGAGATTGAATACGATGTTCCTTCAAGGTGGAGGTGTTGACGGTTTGATAAATCCTATTTCCTGTTTGATAAATCCCAAAAAGCAAACGAGGAATTGCTGTTTGGTGTCATTTAAACTGATGTTGTATTTTCATTCTAGTCAAGGTGTTAGGTGATGTAGTTTGGTTTTTGTCTCTGAAGCAGTGGTGATTTTTGTGCTGTTGTCAGTGTACCCGGACAGTGGCCCTGATGGGTGATTTTATGTTCTTGTTCCGCTCTTATTTCAAAAGAAAAGTTTGCCATATTTGGGAGGAAATTTAGGGAAAGCATTTGCATAATTCTTGCTGACAAAATAGTTACTTTTGAATCCTGTTTTGGTCTGCCCAGCAAGTTGTGGATTTCTTTGTTCCTTGTAAACATGATTGTGAGGATAAGTAGTAGACAGGAAGGGCCAGTATGTTTTCAGATTAGTTGAATTAATTTTGAGATTCTGAAAGATTAACTTTTAAGGTGGGTGACTATGATCCCCTTCTTTCAGGATAATGTACAACAATTCTTGGTTGGATCCACAATGTTTTTATGTTGTATATAAAATATTTAGTGTTAAGATGTATAGTTCTAGTTCATTATTCTTATGTACTCTTATGCCTGTTTCCTCATTTATAAAATAGTGATTATAATGTCTGCTTTGTAGGGTTGCTGTAGTGGAAGAATTTACAATACACTCTTTTGCAAAACTGTAGTGAAACAAAGAATATGGATAATAACCATAAATTCTAGTATCACAGAAATAATCAGATCTTATATCAACCACTTTAGATATATTCACATAAAACTATAAAACTGGATACACATTATGTGTTCAAATAAAAAATACTAACAAGATGAAATACAGCTACAGCAAAATATGTTACAGCAGATTTCAGGAATATAGTCAGCAAAATACATTGGGAGGAAACTCTATAGAACAAATGACTTAGTTTCTTAAGCAAATGAATTATTATCAAGGAAAGAGGAAGAACAGATGAACCTACAAATTAAGAAATAAGAGAAATATCAACCAAATGTAATATGTGGACCTAAAAGAATCTTCTAGAGTTACATATTGTAATATTTCAAAACAAATGAAATAGTGATGTCTGTAATTTCCTCCAAAATAGTCTAATGCAGGAGAGAGGGTGTATATTGCAAAAGGATGATATGTGAAACTAGATTATTTGTGAATTAATACTTATAAAGTTGGGAGATGGATACATTAAGGTTCATTATATTATATTTTAATATCTAAGTTTTCTGTAATAAATTTTAAGAGTTAATTTACATAAAGACCTTAAAAAGAGTTTCTGCCAAAGAAAGACATTCAATAAAACTTTGATATTCTCCTTAAAATAGACTAGATATCAATATAAGAAAGATCACATTATTTTCTCATTTATAAAATTTTTAATTCCATAAAACAGTCATGACAAATAATAATGGCCACCATATATTTCAGAGGAGTCTTCAGTATTCTATTCCCCTCCCTCCCTCCTAGGAAATTTAATACTCCTACTATTGATCAAGAACTAATGGAAGACAAAACCAGCAGGTTTACCTGCAAAGGAAAACCCATCTACCATTACATGGGAGTGAGTTCGTTCTCTCAATATACTGTGGTGTCAGATGTTAATCTTGCCAAAATAGATGATGAAGCAAATTTAGAGAGAGTCTGTCTGATTGGATGTGGATTTTCATCTGGCTATGGGGCTGCAATCAATACTGCCAAGGTAAATAAAAACCACGTTGTTTAAAACACAGGTTACTCGGAGGCAACATTACATAAAGAAGATAAAATTATGTTCAGCCTGTGGTTAGGTCACTTATTACCTCTGTGATTTTAAGCAAGTTATTTAATATCACTAGAATACTACCTACTATAAACACTTGTGGCAATAATTAAATGACATTACATATGTAAAATATGTTGCCACATGGCCACACATGGTTGGCACGTAACACAAGTTATTTATTGTACCAGCATGTTAAATTAAAGGCTATACCTGATTTAAATACAGCCTGCTTAAATACGTTCTCCCCAAAATAATGCTTATCCTGAAACAACTGACTCAAAAGGTTAAAGAAACCTTCGTCCATTCCATTCAGGCACCCCTACATTTTTCCTGATGCTGCAGATTCTTAACTTATCTCTGATTCTCTTCATATGCTGTGTGATTTCAAGAGAGTGTTTGTGTTGGCAACTCTTACAGTAGCAAGCTTTGTCCCAGGAATGCAGTGCTAGAATTTAAAAACTCTAATAAGGCTGTTTAAACTGCAGACGAGAAATGTTAATCTGCATCTCTCAGTAGGATATCTCAAACAACCTTGTTATTTCATAGTCTTCTTGACTTCCTTTAGGTCAGTCCTAACCCTTGATTCAAAACTGCAAAATGGAGGGTTCTTTCTAAAGAACAAATCTGATTGCAGTCTCCTTGCATTGCTTCCTTTCTCCCTCAAGGCACGGACAACCCCTCATCAGGCTCTTTTCCCTCAGCACTGTTCTCTGTTCCCTCAGGTCCTGGCTACAGTATCTATGCCTGAGTAGCCAACCTTTTGGACTTTTGCCCTTGGCTTCTACCAACATTGCAGAGGAGACTCCCAAAGGCCTTTATGCTGGTTCTACTTTGCTAACAGTCCTTCTGAAAGAATATTAATGCTAGTTCTTCAACTACAGCTTTTTCTAGCTTTTTATAATTAGTTTTCCAGAATCTATTCTTAACGGAAACTGTGTTCTTTGGCTCACATCTCCCTATCCCTTAAGGCTTCCCCTCTCCCAGCCTCTGGCGACCACCATTCAACTCTCAACTTCCAGATACAAGACGGTGCAGTACAGTAATTGACTTCCTGCGCCTGATCTATTTTATCTTAGCATTATGTTCTCCAGGGCTTTCTCTGTTATTACAAATGACAGGATATTCTTCTTTTAAAGACTGAATAGAGTCCCATTTAGTATGCATTTCTTTATTAATTTATAGAT
The DNA here is from genome assembly GCA_004026965.1 of Petromus typicus. Taxonomy (NCBI): domain Eukaryota; kingdom Metazoa; phylum Chordata; class Mammalia; order Rodentia; family Petromuridae; genus Petromus; species Petromus typicus. The sequence goes on along the minus strand of PVIR01001352.1, from coordinate 106,773 downwards.
AGGCTATTAGGAGGGAGGCATCCGACAACACTCAACAACCATGCCGCACTCCAGGATACCCGTCAGGAGATTTTATTAAAGGTGAGCAGCTGTGTGAGCTCCACAGCAAGAGGCTTGGAGCAAGGAAAAACAAAGGAAGAAAAAGAAGAGAAAAGGAAGGATGGGAGAACAAGAGACAGAGACAGAAGTGAGAGAGGCAGAGAGGGAGAGAGAGGGAAACAAAGAGGGAGAGGCACGCATGTGAGAGCGGTCTTATACAGACCCGGAGTTCGGTGGTCTCACAGACTTGGGCTGAGGTAGACTAACCTATCAGAAGCTATGTTGTCTTTTAAGGTTCATGCCTTGGAGGAGGCTCAGTTCTGCTTAATTTTAACCGACATGAATTATAGGAAAGAGAAGTTTATGGCCATTAGGAGGGGGCGTGGGGGATAGGAGCCCTGGTGGGTCTTTTTACTAATGTAAAGGGTAACTTTCTAACATTGTTACTTTTCTAGCACAGGTGAATTTCATAACCTCCCTATAATGAATAATGTTGCAACAGATACTGGAGTATGGATAACTATTTTATATACTAATTTAATTTCCTTTAGATATATTCCCAGTACTAGATTTGCAGAATCTCATTTTTTAATTTTAAGGAGCTTCAATGTTTACTGTAATAATGGTTGTATTACTATATACCATTCCTAGCAATGGTATATAAAGCCTTTTCTCCACATTTATGCAACATTTGTTATCATTTGTCAGTAACTATCCTAAAAAGCTATCTCTCGTTTGGTTTTAATCTGCATTTCTCTGATAATTAGAGACATTGGGTACTTCTTGTCACCCACCCGTCTGTCTCCTTTTGAAGAGTCCCTACTCAGGTCCCTTGCACATTGTGAAATTCTTACTATTGAACTGTTTGACTTCCACATATATTTTTAGTATTAGCCTCTTCTCTGAATTATGATTTGTAAATATATTCTCCTATTCTATAAGTTGTCTCTCACACCATTCACTATTTACCTGGCTGTGCAAAAAATTTTTTTAATTGATGTAATCCTATTAATCCATTTTTTGGTTTCTTATGCTTTATTGTCATGTTAAGAAAAAATTTCCCAGGTCATTGTCAGGGAGACCCCTCCCCCCCCCCCGCGCCATATTTTCTTCCAGAAGTCTGACAAGTTTTTCTTTTTGTTTTTTTGAGACAGGGTCTCGCTTTGTAATTCAGGCTGGCCCTGAGCTCAGCCTCCAACTCACATCACAGCAGTCCTCCTGCCCCTGCCTCCCGAGTGCTGGGATTTCAGGCGTGAGCCACCACGGCCGGCACTGTGGTATGGTGTACTGGTTGCTGCTGCGGTGAGTCTCCAGGCCAGTATTGTTATGTGGTTACCGGGGAATCGAACCGGCCCTTGCGCTTACAAGACAGGCGCCAGAACCACTGAGCTAACTCCCCGGCCAGTCTGACAAGTTTTTAGTCCACTTTGAGTTAGTTCTTGTATAGAGCCTGAAATAAAGAGTTTAATTTCATTTATTTACATGTAGATATCATTTCTTCCAGCTATTAGGTTGCCCTTTCCCCTGAGCATAAATTAGATGTGTGTTCCCTGTTTTCCTTACCAATGTGTTTCCAATTTAGAAGGTATTAACACTTCTCTTGGACAGATTTGATCTTTTCTTTTTGCCTCTCTTTAAATACTAATATTTTCTCATCCTATATTTTTCCTGATGCTGCAGATTCTGTTGGGTCCAGAAATCTCCACCCCGAAATAAATCCCAACTCGTATGCAAGTACAAAAGCACTTTATTAGCACAGCATGCTGTGGGTCTGCTGAGAAAAGTCAGAGACCTTGAAATGGGGCAGGCTTGTCTTTTTTATAGCATTGGAAGACTACACAGATTTTTATTCCCTTTTCCCCCTCCCTCTTTCCCCCTTACCCATTTATAAAAATTGCCCTTTTGCAATCAGCGGCTTTTCCCAGAATATAGGAAGTGGATCAAGGTGGGGGGCAAAAGTGTGCTGGGACTCAGGAAACGGTGCTTATTTAAGAAAACAAGGTAGGGACAAGGTTTACTGGAACTAAGCAGTCAAATAGAGTCTACTCTACAAAATAGAGTTATTTAGGCCCTTCAATTCTTCTCATCCAACTTATCTCTGCTTCTCTTCATATTCTGTGTGATTTTAAGAGAGTGACTGTGGTAGCAACTCTTATGGGAGCAAGCTTCGTTCCAGGAATGCCATGCTAGAATTTTAAAACTCTTACAAGGGTAAAGAATACTAATTAAGCACCTTCTGTATAGTGTTTTTCCACTGCTGCTGCCATTCTAAAGAATAATGTATGCAGTTATAGCACCTTCCTTCCTGTCTCATTTCTATTTAATTCAGTGTAGCAAACATTTATTAAAGACTCAACATTATTGTAGAAAAGACTCATAATATGGAAGATAAAAACTGTAAAACCCAGTGTTTTAAAAAAAACATACACATAATAAATAACAGATTATTACAAACTGTATGATATAGGAAAAAGAAATGCATTGATTTATGATCAAAAGTCTCATGGAGAAAATGGCTAGCCCTATGGGCCGGGGAGTTAACTCAGTGGTTCCGGCGCCTGTCTTGCAAGTGCAAGGACCCGGGTTCGATTCCCCAGTAACCACATACCATACTGGGCGTGGAGACTCACGCCCAGCAGCAATCAGTACCACATTCCACAGTGCCGGGCGTGGTGGCTCACGCCTGTAATCCCAGCACTCGGGAGGCAGGGGCAGGAGGATTTCTGTGATGTGAGTTGGAGGCTGAGCTCAGGGCCAGCCTGAACTACAAAGTGAGTCCCTGTCTCAAAAAAAAATCTAAAAAAAAATTCTTAGCACTCAAGAGACAGAGACGGGAGGATCGCTGCAGAGCTCAAGGCTAGCCTGGGTTTTGTAGTGAGCTCAGGGCTAGCCTGAACTACAAAGCAAGACTTGGTCTTAAAAAACTAAACAAAACAAAACATAATCTCGACTAATCAAATGAGTCATTTCACAATTAGAGAAATATTAGTGGTAATTCAAAAACAGTTGTAATGTTAATACAACCAAATAAGATCTACAGAAATGTTATGTTGAATTATGTGTGATCCAATTTAAAAAGAAAAACAAGCCTTTAGAATATGTGGGCTTTTGGCCAGGCATGGTGGTTCATACCTGTAATCTCAGCACTTGGGAGGCAGAAGCAAAAGGATTGCCATGAGTTCAGTGCTACCCTGTGCTACACAGTGAGCTCAGGCCCAGCCAAAACTACAAAGCAAGACCCTGTCTCAAAAATACTGTAAAGAGAGAGAGAAAGAAAGACGTGCTTTTGAATTTTGTTCTGATAACACGGAAAGGAAAAGCAAAACAAGGAAATAATTTTACCTCCATTTGTTCATTATAAATTTATAATCTAAATGACCCTTCACTGAGTCTCAACATTTAGGCAGTAATGCATCTGTTTTCACATTGGTAAGTTTTCTCCATTGACTATATCATATTGTTTTATTAAGAGGCAACCTTTTATTTCTATGTTCCCTTTCCTAATCTTTCTCTTTAAAAAGTTAGACTTCTTTAAAGTTACTTTATAATTTTCTCACCTGCAGGTCACCCCGGGTTCTACCTGTGCTGTCTTTGGCCTAGGAGGTGTAGGTCTTTCTGCCATAATTGGTTGTAAAATAGCAGGAGCTTCCAGAATTATAGCTGTTGACATCAATAATGACAAATTTACACAGGCCAAAGTCCTAGGAGCCACTGATTGCCTCAATCCTAGGCACCTACATAAACCCATCCAGGAGATCATCATTGAATTAACCAATGGAGGTGTGGATTTTGCCTTTGACTGTGTAGGAGGATCTGAAATCACAGTATGTACATGTTTTCAACTCATTCTTTAATCATCAAATAATACGGGGAGTTGGTCATATTCAGTACAGTGTCTATAATCTAATCATTCCTTCTTAATATTTTCAAAAGTGGTAAGAAGTTGAACTATCAGTCATTTACCACTCAACAATACAATATTTCTTCCAGTACCCACTGATACCACCTGTATTAGTGTGTTTGCTGTTACTATGACAAAATACATAAAGGTAGGTCCTTATAATGAAAATATATTTTTTAACTCAGTTTCAGAGGCTGAAAGTTTAAACATGGGAGACGTTCTGGCAAGGATCTACTACTTACATTACCTTACGGCAAATGCCACGAGAGAGAAATCACAATGGAAGACAGGAATCCAGAAAGAGAAAGGCCAGTAACAGTCACCCAACAGGCTCTCCCTATTAGTAATCCCATTAACTATGAACATCACCACACAGAAGTCAAAACTCTAACACATGAACCCTTGGGGGATACATTCAAACCATATTCAAATCACAGTGTTTCCCAAACACAGATACTGTATTTGTCAATTCATTCTTTCAGTAAGATAAACAGCCTTACTAGCATTATTTGTAAATTTTTTTTGTAGATCTTGATTTCTCTTTTGAGATCACCTTAAAATGGATCCCTTTTATTACACTGGAAATAATATTTTCCAATTTTGTTTTTCATGATCATTTCAATTTCTTATTTCTCAAAGACAATTTTAGGGGTTTTCTTCATTTTAACTAGCTAAACGGATGCCCTTTAGACTATGAGGTAAATGACATAAAGGGCCAACTGAAACACAGAGGCAATATATGGAAAGGCTATCTTGTTAGACCTTCTAGCTTTATTCTTTAGTGAATAATTATCTAATACATATTAGTTTAAGGACAACAAGAAGAATTCTGGGTTTTTAAAATTTGTTTCTAATGAAATGATAAAATAATTTATCAACTAAATTATGTGCCTATGATTCTTCTTGTTTTATGAGTGAGAGTTTGAAGTTGTTGTGTTATTAGCCCTTTTTATTTATACTTTGATTCAGCCTAGTTTGTAAACATGCTGTTAGTAAAGGTATAAGGAATAAAATTATACAGCATGAGCTTCCAAAAGAATATACTGATTTATCCCCTTGGTCTTAATATCTAGAGAAAAATAGAGATCCAGAAGAGCTATGATGAAAGCAACACTAAAATTGTATCTGATGGCAAAAAATAGCTGTTATTGACAGAGCACACAGCAAGAGCTTGTTATTCTGTACTAAACCGTCTGTGGATAGCTTCAGATCCTAACTGTTAAATTTACTTTGGCATTTGCCCCTGCAATATGCCACACCCATTCCTCCACTTCCCACAGCTCAATTTCTTTTCACAAACACTGAAATTCAGCCTACTTACCACATTTTTCTAGTGTAATGGCTACACATTAGACTTACCTGAGGAATTTTTTTTTTCCTTTCTCTTAATACCAAGGAATGGACCATACTCTGGGTTAGTGTCAGTAAGAGCCTGATACCAATATATTTTTAGAAATTTCTAAAATTGAGAACCAATGACATAAAATGTAACATATTCTATTACCTGATTTATTATATCAACAAAAGTATTTTAAATAATGAAAAAGAATTTACAAGAGAATTACAATGAAAAGAAGTAGCTTTATCCATTCCCAAAAATATATCAATCCTACTAAAAATTTCCACAACTAGGAATGTCTACAAATTGATAATGATCTAAAGCAGCCTAAAGAATCCACCAGAATAATTATAAAATAACAATAATTAGCAACTGTAGATTTTGCCAGTATAAACAAAAATAGTTCTAACCAAAAGTTATCAGAATCTACTAAATAAAACACTTTGCATACAGTATTCATTTCAACCAAGCTATTATTAGGAAAGTTAATTCCTTGCTTAAATCAAAGCTCCCAGATGTAGAAAAAGCAATCTAAAAAGGATTTTTAAAAGAGTGAATGTATGAAGCTGCTTTAAAGATATGCCTGTGGTATTTTCCTGTCTCCGTTAAATCTCTACACAGTCTATAAACATAGCTGTCATACGATAAAAATGTTTCTATCATATAGAAATGAAAATAGTAGAAGATATTTAGAAGTGTTATGAAGTCTCAAAATAATAAACACATTCAAATAAACCTTTAAAAGGGATTCTAAAAGTTCTACGTCACTACACAGTCTATCTTAGTAAAAGGGAGTACACTGAAAAGTTAATTTCTTCTTTCATATAGTGAAAAGTCATGTGAAAGATGACTCAGATTTTTTGTTTGTTAGTTTTTGGGTTTCTGAGACAGGGTCTTGCTATGCAGTTCAGGCTGGCTTTACCTCATTATATAACCCAGACTCAGTTTAAACTCTAGAAGATCCTTCTGCTTTAGCTTCCCAAATGCTGGGATTAGAAGTGTGTGTCACCATGCCGGGCTGAGATCTTTGCTAAAAGCAAAATTAAAAAAACATATTAGATTCAAGTTGCCCATCTAGAATACAGCCAAAATTAACACTGTTTTTCTATAATATCATTCTCAATGGATTAAAAATATGAATATGTTTTAGAGCTTCTACATGGAATAGCCAGCCACAGGTTTATATTTTGAAATGTATTTGCCTTTTCAAACATTGGCTTTTTTTTTTTTTTCTTTTTTTTGGAGATAGGATCTCGCTTTGTAGTTCAGGCTGACCGTGAGCTCAGCCTCTAGCTCACATCACAGCAATCCTCCTGCCTCTGCCTGCTGAGAGCTGGGATTACAGGCATGAGCCACCACATCTAGCACTGTGGTATGTGGTACTGATTGCTGCTGGGGTGAGTCTCCACACCCAGTATTGTATATGGTTAACCAGAGAATTGAACTGGGCCCTTGCGCTTGCAAGACAGGTGCCGGAAGCATTGAGCTAAATCCCTGGCCCCAATCAATGGCTTTTTTTAAAGATGAAGTTTCACTATTTTACCCAGGCTGGCCTCCAATTCACAGTCCTCCCAAACTCAGCTTCTAAAGTAGCTAAGATTACAAAAATTCATTATTGATCCTGTCTAATCCTTTGTAATTTATATTAATCCAAAATTTACAGTAGGTTCATAAAACAGTATTCACTCTGTCATCCAAAGATCATCAAAAAAAAATATATATATATATATCCATGTGACTTTTCTAGACTAGTGCTTTCCATGTGGTAACTTAGTAATCAAAGAAGTTCAAACTTAAGCTTTCATAATCTCAACTTGAGACCATGTGGTTGACTGCAGCAAGAGAAATGATGCTGGACAGCATGTAACCTAAATGCAAGAAGGCTGAAAGTAGGGAAGCAGACGAAATATTTGATGAGAAGACCGCATTGTTTTCTGTAAGATTTGGCCCTCTGCTTTAAATAATATTTTATAGTTAGTCTTCTTTGGAATCTACTAAATATATAATATGTCTCATTTCTTAAGCTCTAGTGAATCATTCTCTTCGTAATTTTAGCGAAGTGTAGTTACACATGCTGGTAATCCCAGCGCTTGGGAAGATCTCATGAGTTCAAGACTAGCCTAGGCTATGTAGCAATACCCTGTCTCAAAACGCAAATAAATAGATGATAGATAGATGGATATGGACAGATAGATGGATGGATGGATGATAGGCAAATAGAAATCAAAAAATTCTGAATCTAGGCCCCTAGAAGTACAGATATTTTAATAAAGCTCATGACAGACTATCTAAAACTTGTTAAATTTGTAATTTGTAAATCTTTCCTAATTCTGTTTTTATATATGAAATACATTCCAGATTCAATTTAATTGTGGTATTGTTCACAGTAAAATATGTCTTCCTGATTTATAATATCCCTTTTGATGTAGCTATGAATTACACTGAATGTTTTATCTGCATCATAATAGTAGAGCCTTAAGATTCAATCTATAACAATACTATAACTTTATTAACTAGAATTGCATTATCTAATACCCAGAGTTGGATAAAATGTTCCTAAAGCATATATACATATTATATATATTCACACTAAATTTCATATCCTTTTTTACCTTCTGTGTTTGTTTGACCTTTCAGAGAGCAGCCATAGACTGCACAACCATAGGTTGGGGATCATGTACTGTGGTTGGAGTAAAAGCTGGTGATGAAGGACTGAATGTTTCTCCAATAAAACTAATAATGGGCCGTACTATAAATGGAACATTCTTTGGTGGTAAGCTTTATTTTCATAATTTAAAATTTTCCAGAGTATATTTTATTGAAAAGAAAGGAAAGTAATTTATTTAAATATTGACTGCATAAAATGTTGAAAAACTTCACAAGATATTATATAATTTTAAAATATTATATACAGCTAATAACTGGCAAATGCATGTTACATTTAAACGAAGTAATATAGAGCAAAAAAATTCTGACCTAACTTTATATAAAGAGAAAATATTCTTCAGTTTTTCCTTACAAAACAAAAATTTTAAGAAGAAATCAGTATAGAAAATTAAAGATGGAGGGGAGGAGTTTAATCTACTTGAAGCAGCCAAATCTGGCTTAATAATTGCACTCACTCAACAAACATCCCGACTAAACTACTTCTTCATGAAATATTCCATGTCTTTCTCCGCTTGGCCTTCTGGCCAAATTACAGGTTGGAAAAGTGTAGATTCAGTCCCAAAGCTGGTTACTGACTACAAGAATAAGAAATTTGATCTGGATATTTTGGTGACCCATACCCTGCCCTTTGACAGAATCAATGAGGCATTTGACCTAATGAACCAAGGAAAAAGGTAAATTGCCAGATATGTGATTAAGTGGTTTAGAAGATCTTTATCATCAGGCTACTTTTATTTAAGAACTAACGTGTTTATCTTTTCTGACTTTCTACATCAGAATTATTACATGTGCTGAAAAGATTTAAAAAAAGGACTTCTGGGCCAGGGAGTTAGCTCAGTGGTTCTGGCGCCGGTCTTGCAAGCACAAGGGCCCGGGTTCGATTCCCCGGTAACCACATACCATACTGGGCGTGGAGACTCACGCCCAGCAGCAGCCAGTATCACATAGCACAGTGCTGGGCGTGGTGGCTCACGCCTGTAATCCCAGCACTTGGGAGGCAGAGGCAGAGGCAGGAGGATTGCTGTGATGTGAGTTTGAGGCTGAGCCTCAGGGCCAGCCTGAACCACAAAGTGAGACCCTGTCTCAAAAAAAAAAAAAACCTAAAAAAAGGACTTCTATTTCCATAATGCATGCTGTTTATATACTGTGCAACATAGAGTAATGATATAAACTGACATTTTTTCCTTTTCATAAACAACTGTTAACTCAACTAGGCTTGTTCCCTCTGATGAGAAGCTTCTGTCAGTATAATTTTAGTTCCTTTTGTACAATGTACCCTTGAGTTCAGAATCATTATGATCTACAGTTTAATACAGAATGATGGATATTTCGGGCCATTCATAATCACAGCCTTATGAAACCATTCAGATGGATGTAGAGAGTGGCAAGTACCAGATATGAAAAGGGTGCTAACTTTGTCATGGGGCTTTGTAAGATTTTAGATTTTGGATTTCTATAAGAGCAAAATTTTAGCTGCATTACATTCCTTTATCTTGAACCCTCGGAATTGATTAACAGTAATGTCCCAACTGAGGGGACTCTAGGGATTGGGGAATGGATAAGATCAATTATTTTAGTTAAAAGTTCAAGTATAGGCTTGGCCAGTAGAAACAAAGACAAATAATACCAGGAAGATAGTACATAGAAGAGACACAGATCAAATGATAAATGAAAAGAGAAAATACAGGAAGTAAACTAAGTTAAGTAAAAGTCACAGGAATTTGAAGCAAAAAATAAATGTAACAGAAAAAGAAAATAGGTACAGGGTGAGAATACATAGCTATTTTTAAGGAAACCCAAAAAAATTCTTCCACTAATATAACTCTTTAATTTACAAACATGCTAGCCACAAACTAAACAAAACAAAACAAAACAAAAAAAAGTTCAATAGGGCCAGAGATTTAGCTCAGTGGTTCCGGCACCTGTCTTGTAAGCACAAGGTCCCGAGTTCGATCCCTAGTAACGACACACCACAGTGCTGGGCATGGTGGCTCACACCTTGTAATCCCAGCACTCAGGAGGCAGAGGCAGGAGGATTGCCTTGAATTTGAGGCTAGCATGGGCTACAAAGTGAGTCTAGGTTCAGCCTGAACTACAAAGTCAAACCCTTCTCAAAAAAACTAAACTAAAGTTCAATAAAAAGGGAAAAATTAAGATTATTTTAAAAGCTGTACTATGTAAGCTTAGTATATATCTTACACAATAACAATATCTTGCACAGTATTAATATATCCACAGGGGGTAAGTATTCCTTGTTAGGGTTTGGGTTGATTTATGGGGCCTTAGAATTTGGTGCCTAAAGCTCTTCTACCACAGTCCTTTCCCTTACAGTTCTGTCATGTAATTGACTCACAAAGAATTCTACATGGCAGCCAAATGGAAAATGCTGCACTGCTTTATAGAAAGTAGGCAGATGTCACATATGCCACTAGAACACTTGCCTGGTAAGAAGTGGTTTGGATAGATACCTGGGGGGTGCTTTTTACTCCCTTCCTGGTCTTCTTGAAGAAACTACTTGATGGCCCCCACACACAGAAAAGTGGCACCAGAAAAGGCAGAGAATGGGTCTTCTGCAGTGTATTCATCATATGGATACAGGAAGCATATATGTGGGCAAACCCTTCTACCATATTAACTTTAACGAAGGAAGGAAGTAGGGGGAGATGAGACAATGACTGATTAGCCTGCTGAGGCACAGTGACCCTGTCCAAAGGTGAGGGAAGGATGGAACAGTTCTCTCTCCACAGGTAAATGTTTCTGGGTAAATAAAGTATTTACACATAGTACCCTACTAATGCAAGGACTGGACTCCATAGCTACAATAAGAAATTATCTGTCCTTGAGGTTTATCATCTATTTCTTTCTATGTGTTGAAGTTAACCAGAATTGAAAACATTTTGGTTCTTAGGGAAGAGCATCTCAAGACCCAGACCTGCCACTCCTTTGATACCTAACTTTGCCCTTGGCAATAGGAGGGCCAAGAGCATTGACTATGTTGAAAACTAAAGAATTTCTTTCCCTTTGGTATACTGCACTATCAACAGCACCACTGGGTAATAAGGGCATCACCAGGTCAGGTGAAGGAGCAAATGAATCTTAAAGTGAATATTTATAAAGAAAAGTTAGATCAACCTGCAATCAAAAAGCAAAACTTACTTGTGAGTTCTGATTCAATTTTTATGTAGATTGATTATTGTTTTCTTTTTAATAGTATCCGAACGATCCTGACTTTTTGAAGGTGCCACGAGCAACCAGAACATTGTCTTAATCTGAGTCCATCTGGGTAACCTATCACTTGATCTAATGAACCAAACAAATCAACAGGTTTTAAACCAGTATTTAGAGTTAACATCTCAACATAAAATCAATATGATCTATACTCATGAAATATATTATCACACCTATTAAATAACTATGATAACTGCAGTGTTTATTAATAGAATCTTATGATGTTTAGGAGCTCTTTAAAATTATTTCTGGAGAAGTGTGAGTGGGAAATAAAAGAATAATAAGTAAAACTAGATCAGCCATACGCTTATAATTTTACAAATTGAATGATGAATATATGGAATTTATCTATGATGTTGCTTCTACTTCAGTCTCTGGTGAAAATTTTCCACAATAAAAAGTGTCTTACTGAAAAAAAATTATGTGTACTGTGTGCATATACAAAATGCTATTAGAGGGGCTGGGGATTTAGCTCAGGGGTTCTGGCATCTACGTGGCAAGAGCAAGGTCCCGAGTTCAATCCTCCACACCACATACCACATTGTATGGGTGTAGTGACTCATGTCTGTAATCCAAACACTCAGCAGGCAGAGGAAAGAGGATTGCTGTGAGTTTGAGGATAGCCTGGGCTACATCATGAGTTCAGGGCCAACAAAGTGAGACCCTGTCTTAAAAAAACTAAAAAAAAAACACTATTACATAATTTGTGTTCTAACAAGCTACAAACTACTCTTCTCAAATGAACAGCTAAATAATATTATTTTCAATAGTAAAATTTCTTTTCTTGGTTCTATTTTATCATTATTTACTATAATAACAAGAAATAGCAGAATCTACACATTTTAAAAAGAAAAAATGCATTTAACCCTGAAATTTCTACTTCTATAAAGTAATTGCCCTTTTATTTTTAGTAATCACTAGATGATTTAGTGCTTTACAATATAATGCTGTGTAACTGACAAAAACTAGTCTAATTTTCTATAGTCTGCTAGAATTAACAAAGTATTGTTATTTATACTAAAGTACTATAGTGGTCTTAATTACTTTTCTCATTGCTGTGACAAAATATCTAACACCCAAAGTTAAAGAGGGAAAGGTCAATTTAACTCACAGTGTGTAGAGGTTTCAGTCCCTAATCAGCTGGCTCCAAGGCAGGGTGGCACGGCATGGGAGCGTGCCTGGAGCGCAGGTAGGCAGCAGCAGAAGCCTCCCCTCTGTCTTTTCTAGGCTACCAGTGTTTTGGGTGGTACTATCACATTAGGGTGGGTCTTCCCACTATCCACACCTGGAACTATGCTGAACCCATTATACGACCCTTAATTTCAGTACCACATACCCTAGATTCAGCCAGGGAAAGCTCCAATGATGACTGTATGAGGCTTTGGGCAGACATCTGCATACAAGCCATAACACATAGCCTGTAAAACATTACTATTAGTAAGATTTATTAATATCATGCTTTACACTAAAAAGTAGCAAAACAGGAGTTTTTGAATTATACTTAAAGATTCTACAATGAACAAAGGACAGGAAGATTACAAAGGATGATAGATCAATCATGTCCAAGTGATAAAGATTAGCTCACAATTTTAATTCTGAAATCTACCAGTGTATTGAACTCAGAGAAAAACATCTCTGAAGCTTTGGCTGATGAGGGTAATAGTATCTCACAGCAAAAACATATTTTTCTTTTATTTGATTCTTTTTCATTAAAAATTGAGGCCAACTAACCTACCTATAAATGGTTCTTTTGTTGGCATCTTATCATGCTGCTCTTCATGTTAGATTATGTTAGATAACTTCTGTCTCCTCAACCCTCTCCCTGAACTCCCTCAGGGCTGACCATCTTCTCTGAAATCTCAGTCTCTCAATCTCTCTCCTCCCCTCTTTCTTCTCCTCTCCTTTCTTCTCCCCTCTCTCTCTCTCCCCTCTCCTCTTCTCTCTCTTCTCCTCTCCTCTCTCTCTCTCTCCTCTTCTCCTCTCCTCTCCCCTCTCTCTCTGAGTCAGGCTCTCAATAAAGTTGCTAAACTTCTTCAACTTGGAACCCCCTTGCTCCCTCAGTCACCCACAGGGCTAGGATCACTGAAGTACATCGTTATGTCCAGCGTTTACTGGCATCCTAATGCACACTACTTCCATTTTCTTTTTTAAGTATATGTATAAATTCCTTGAAAGCAGAACAATCCATCCCTCTTTCAGAGACTTTTAAATATATGTTGCTTGATGACAAAAGTTTATCCCAAATTTCCAAATAGTTTATATTGCCTTTTTTTAAAGTGTGTTTGAGACAGGGTCTCACTTTGTAGTTTAGGCTGGCCCTGAGCTCACGATGTAGCCCAGGCTAGCCTGGAAATCCTCTTGCTTCTGCCCCTCAAATGATGGGATTAAAGGCCTGATTCACCATGCCTGGCTAGATTGCTTCTTTTTGAAATTTTCCTAAAGCATTTGGTTTACTTTCCTTTTTTCCTATACAGAAAATCCTAAACTTAATGCTTCCTACTACTAATACAATCCTTAGTTGTTTTTTTGTTTTTTTTTTTTTTTTAGGTTTTTGTGAGACAGGGTCTCACTTGGTGGTTCAGGCTGGCCCTGAGCTCAGCCTCCAACTCACATCACAGCAATCCTCCTGCCTCTGCCTCCTGAGTGCTGGGATGACAGGCGTGAGCCACCACGCCCAGCACTGTGTTGTGTGGTACTGGTTGCTGCTGGGCATGAGTCTCCAAGCCCAGTATGGTATGTGGTTAACCGGGGATCAAACCCAGGTCCTTGCTCTTGCAAGACAGGCGCCGGAACCACTGAGCTAACTCCCCGGCCCCTACAATCCTTAGTTTTACGCTAAGTTGTAAACAAGTAACCCCCATTTCTCCCAACAGCCTTCTAATACCACATCTAGTGCTGTGATTTCAAAGTAAATCTAGCTGGGGATGACGGCACAGCCTACCATCCTACCATTCTTGGGAACAAGAGAAATCCAAGTTTGAGCCTTCTGGACAATCTAATGAGAATATTCTCAAAATAAAAATTAAAAAGAGCTATAGGTTCAGTTCAGGGCTTTTTTATCTTAACATTGTCTTTCACAGGTCTGTTCTACTTTTCACTACAATCCTAAAGTTCATTATTCGTTATTCTGAATGCCTGATAATTCATCCCTGCCATCTTTAGTGTGGTTCTGATGCTTATTTTATCCATTCAAAATCACGTGTTATCTTTTAGCATGCGTTGTAATTTTTTGTTGAAAAGTCGACTAAGGAACTGCAGTAAATAGACCCATAGTAATACAGTGCTAAGGTATAGAAGGGGAAGCATTTTAAAATTTTATGAATTGGTCTGTCTTTCAATGACCTCATACCCCTAGATTGTGAACTTCAGAATTCTGTCAGTTCTGTTTGTAGTTCTGGAGACTGGGGACCCAGGGCATTGTACTGAGCCATATCTCCGGCCCCTATCTATTTTTTATTCTGAGACAGTCTTGCTAAATTGCTCTTACTGAGCTTCCAGCTGCAATCCTTTTAATTAAGCCTCCCACAGTACTGGGATTACAGGAAGGTACTACTACCTCATTAGGGGTTCAGAGTAACTAGAAAGTAAATTGAGTATATCCCCTTTCTACATATTTATTAAATCTTAGCAAAATTCATCATAAGGTAGGTCCTGGTAGTTTCTCTGGAAGACAAACTTTAAGAATAAAATGTCCTGGCATATTTTTAAATGGTTATGTTATATGTAGGTAAGCTAGTTAGATATTTTGTAGGCAGCTAGATCGGGCTGGCTCTTGAAAATCCCACGTGGAAGACAGCCAAGGAGGCAATAGGGGGACAAAGAGCCAACAAGGAGGACAATCAAGAGACATTTGCTGAAGGTTTACAAAAGGGGAGAAACACCACGTAGGGTTAATAGTAGTGACTGACATTCTAAGTAGGTATCAATCACCTGGGTGAGAGATGAAGGTCCTAACCCATCCTTCCCAGGAAATATTCCTGATTTAAAAATCCTTGTGTGCTTGCTGTGACTTGCTTTCCTACTGGATCCCCATTTAATCTGTATTGCCTAAGTGACTGTGCTTGCAATGTTACTGGTTGACTATAGTTTTGTCTCACCTTGAACTCACCTCACCACCTGGCTTTGCTCCATAAATATCCCCTGGGAAGTAGTGTCTCTTCTCTTTCAGGCAGATGCTTCTGTCTTAGTAAACTTTTCCTACTCTTAACCTCCGTTTTTCCTAGAATTCATTTTTTGATGTTAGAGAACAAGAACTCACAGTTTGGATATCTAGCCGGTTGGGAGTTATTATATTTCCCTTTTGGGGGGATTACTGCTCCCCTCTATCATTTATTCTTCTACTCCCCTTTCAGGAAGCAGTAGGCGATTTTTCTGTCTTTACTGTGAGAACACATGGAACTAAAATTCGTATGTGGCAACTCTCCCAAAGAACTGGGTCTCCCTGGGAATTTTTAACTCTCAGACCAACCACAATAAGATGTAGGCAGTTTATCAATTACAATTCACATTTTCCTACCCCAGTTATTGTTCTTTCACAAATGAGTTTACATTAGCAAACCATGATTCCCTATTCATCTGTCTTCTATGTCTAACAACAGTTTTTCTCAGTTTATTCAGCTTTTTACCAGTGTTGTCTTCTAACCTCCTTTTATATTAAACCTGAAACCAGATATCTTCTATTAAACAAGTTACCATAAAAATTAAAGTATCTTCCCAGAAAATAGTACATAAGTTAATTCTCTGACAAAAATTCTTTTTTGCTCCCACTAGATGTTTACTGCATTCCAGACAGCAGTAGTGGTGTATACAAATCCTAGTAAAAAAGAGTCCTTTTAAAGAACTACACCTGTTCCATAAGGTTGGTGGGAGACTTTTATGGCGAATTAACAAGAAATAAGGGTGGAGATATAAACAGAATGAGATCATCTTGAATCAGGGAGATAAAAGACTTGGAGAGAGGGAACCACCACGCTGGTGTACTTTGGTTTAGGTCACATTTTCTAGGGATTGGGTGTCTCTCAACAGTAATCTTTAAGGGCCCTGTGGGAAGGTGAGAACATTTCCATGAGGGAGAGGGAGTGTGGGAGATCTTCTGGCAAAAAGAGATCCACAGATGGGACAGACACCTAGGAAACCTGGAAGAGGCAAAGCCAAAGAGGAGACAGAAGCCAGGAATGGTGGTTCATGTTTATAATCCCAGCACTCGGGAAGGTGAAGGGAGGCTCTACAGTGAGGTAAAAGCTCAACCTGCATTACAGTGAGACCTTGTTCCAAAAAATATAACAAACAACAAAAAAAACAACAAAGAGGGAGTTAGAAAGATTCAGTGAAGTCGGGCGTGGTGGCTCACGCCTGTAATCCCAGCACTCGGGAGGCAGAGGCAGCAGGATTGTGATGTGAGTTTGAGGCTGAGCTCAGGGCCAGCCTGACCCATAAAGCGAGACCCTGTCTCAAAAAACCTAAAAAAAAAAAAAAAAAGAAAGAAAGATTCAGTGAAGAACAAGTTGATAACCCAGGGCAGTAGGCTCAATAAACAAAGGTCTAGTTACAATAAGTGGTGTCTGCTACAAACACCAAGCTTCTATAGGGCCACATCTAAATCAAATAGTCTGCATGTATATTAATCTCAATTTGGCTGAACCATAGTTATTTGTGTATAGTTTTATAAAAACCACTAGACAAAAAAAAGTCTCTTTGAAAACCATTTTCAGGTCTTCTCCAAGGTTTATTTGCCTAAAGGCTTTTTGCTTTCACTTTCCAATAAATGCTGCTTTCTGCTCTCCTCCTATAAGAAAACATTTTTTGGCAGGGGATTTAGCTCAGTGGTTTCGTCACCTGCCCAGTAATGTCCTGGGTTTGATCCCCAGTTAAAAAAAAAAAAAAAAAAAAAAAACCACTTTTGTTCAGTCTCTCTCCCTCTTTTTTTTTTTTTTTTAGACAGGGTCTTGATTTGTAGTTCAGGCTGGTCCTGAACTCAGCCTCAAACTCAGCAATCCTCCTGCCTCTGTTGCTGGAGTGTTGGAATTACAGGCATGAGCCACCACGCTCAGCATTGTGGTAGGTGGTACTGACTGCTGGTGGGCATGAGTCACCATGCCTGGCACTGTTGTATGTGGTTACCTGGATCGAACTCAGGACCTTGCACATGCAAGGCAGGCGCTAGACCACTGAGCTAAATCCCTGGGGCCCTGTTCAGTGTCTTTTGAATCTCTACCTTTTAATCTTTTCTTTCAAGAGATGAACCCACCAGATGGATGGTGACAGTCTGCTGTAGCTATGGACTTTGGATTTTATCCATCTCTTAAACTTTGAAGATTTTTAAAGGAATTAAACGTCTTTTTTTACAACTCAAAAAAATTTTAGAGGCAGAAGAGAAATGGCACTGATCAATGTATAGTTTAGAAAGATCTCTAAGAGGAAATTAGAAGTGCATTACATGGAGGCTAGAGATTTAGCTTAGTGGTGCTACACCCGCCTGGCAAGTGTAAGGACCTGTGTTCAATCCCTAGCACCAAAAAAAAAAAAAGTGTCTTATGTATAAGGATCTAGCATCAAGGATATCAGTTGGGAGGCTTTTTCAGTAGCCCTGTAAGAAATGAGAGCCTGAATAATAAAGGCAGCAGTGGGAATGAAAAAGCTGTAGATGTAAGAAAGATCTAGGGCATGGTAAGAGACTTACTGCAGGGACTAAGGAAGAGGGAGAAGTTACAACTCCCAGGTTTTTGACTGGGGCAAAGTAGGTGGGTGGTATTAATACAGAGATGGATTATCAAGTTCCTGAATTCCCTGTAATGAAAAAACATGAGATGAGTTTTAGATGACTTGAGTATGAAAGTCTGTAAGACAGCTTAATTAAGACATATTTAGTAGACAGCTATACACTTAAACCCGGTGATTACCAGAATCAACTAGATCAAAGAAAATATTCTGTAAATCATATTTATATAAATAGGAGCTAAGGAATTCGTACAGAATCTTTAATTTTTTTTTTTTTTAGGTTTTTTGAGACAGGGTCTCGCTTTTGTGGTTCAGGCTGGCCCTGAGCTCAGCCTCAAACTCACATCACAATCCTCCTGCCTCTGCCTCCCGAGTGCTGGGATTACAGGCGTGAGCCACCACGCCCGGCACTGTGGTATGTGGTACTGGTTGCTGCTGCGTGTGGGTCTCCACACCCAGTATTGTTATGTGGTTACCGGGGAATCGAACCCGGGCCCTTGCGCTTGCAAGACAGGCGCTGGAACCACTGAGCTAACTCCCCGGCCCCGTACAGAATCTTTAAAATCACCAATTCTTTACGGTATGCCCTCAAAAATTAACTTTGAAAACAGCTATAAAGGAAAATGGTGTGTCTGGTAGAGCCATTTAAAAAAACTCAGTATGTACAACAATCAGTGTATTCAAGAGTCAGCTGGTGTGGAGGCCCACAAGTACTTGGTAAAAATGAAGGGACAGGATTACAAATTCGAAGACAACATGGGCAAATGAAAAAGGCCCTCTGGTATTACAGACAGCTGAGTTAAATAAATTAATATACAGAGAGGAACTGCTTTATCAAGAGTCGGTGAAAAATAAAGACATCAGAATTGTGGCTGGTGGTGCATCTAATGAAAGACAAGCCTCAATATAAAAGATGCAATGACCAGGCCTATGTGCCTTGCTGAGGGATCAACAGTTACCTGAGATAGTATTGTGACTGGTAGCATCTGGTCCAGTCTGGGTAAGTCTAAGAGGCGGGATGACTAAAGCATTGAACCCATCCGATCCCCAAAATGCCTTTGTTCTCCCCATGTACCACTGCTACTGTACTGGTTTCCTTATTGGGTCACTAGTAGCTAAGCGGCTATACTTAGAATCCTATAGGTAAATGGCAGTTTAACCCACCTCGTACTCGTACTGTGACTTTGCTGTGTGAATTACCCCCGAAACAGGGCCTCACTGGCAACCCAGTTGGGAACCCTTCCAGTCTCTCAGAAGTTACCTTTCAATAAACCTCTCCTACTTTTAACCTCCCTTGTTCCTTGAAATTCAGTATTTGATTTCAGAGGACTCGGACTCATCACATCTGAAATCCAGCAGGTTGAGAGCCGTTCTTCTGTATCACTGTCTCAAAGTAAAAATGGCTGGGACTGTAGTCCGAGGATGGAGCGCTTGTCCAGGACCTCAGTTCCATTCCCAGTATAGGAAAGAAAAAGGGGCGAGCCGGCGAACATTCAGTCTTCACTGCACTCCCGTCCTGCCGTCTCCTTCAAGGTCTCCTTCTCCGACTCTCCAGAGCTCCAGCCCAGCCTTGATGTACCTGTTGGGAGCGGCCTTTAGAACTCTCCACAATCTACCCTCCCAAACTTCCGTTCCAACCTGACGCTGCACCCCGAGGGGGCAGCAGCTCACACAACCTGTGTCCCCAAGCCTACACCTTGGTAGAAGCATTTCTTGTGATAGAAACACAAAATCGACGCTGTCCTCTGCTTCTGACATGCCTCCACTGAAACTCCTGTTTCTTCGCCTTGTACCTTCCTCAAGCCTTATCTACGGTGGTCCGACTGGTACTACCCACGAGAGCCCTCCGCAAGGAACGACTATTCACAGCCAGCCAGCCACAGGAAACCGGGAGGCCCAGCCCGCCTGTCGCCCGGAAATCGGTTACCCCTGAGGCAGGCTGGGCCTGACGTAACCACCGGCCCGAGCCCCGCCCCCTTCCAGCCCCGCCCCTCGCGGCTCCCGCCCAGCCCCCACGCAGCTCCGGCGCTCAGTTTGGGTTTGCGGTGCACCTTGCCGGGCGCTGACCGGGGCCGCGGAGATGGCTACGCAGGTAACTCCAGTCTGGGAGGGCCCGACTGACCGGGGTGGGGAGGGATCCAGGCGGAGAGGGCACGGATGACGGGAAGGGGTCCAGGCTGCAGGGCACGGCTGCCCGGAAGGCCCGAGACGGGGAGGCGCCTCCGCGAGGCGGCGAAAGGCGCGCGGATTCGGCCTCGGAGATGCTACCTCCGACGTTTGTAGTGAGCCTTCTGCGAACTCGGCCGGAAGGAAAAGAAGCTTCCTTCAGACTCCCCAGCTGCTCTGGGGACTTTGATTTCTCTAGCCCTGGCGCGGGGAACGGGGTGGGGCGATGCCCTACGCGCGGCCTTGGGCAGCCGGCCGGGCCGTGCTTGCGGGTGACCGAGCTGCACCCTGCGGCTCCCTCGCGCCCTGATTGCCTTTCTTGATTGCAGTTGACAGCTCAGCATAAGTACTGTGCGAGCCTCCGAGGAATGTGTTTTAGGCAGACTCCTAGGCCCCTTTTGTTAATAGTTTTGAGTTGTTAGGTACAATATAAACGTAGTCTCCAGTCCTTACAAAACGCGTCTGCAAGTCATTATCATTATTTTGCGAAGTAAAAACTGTAGCTTAAGAAGTTGGCTGTGTCTACTGAAGTAGCAGAAAAAAAACAAAACCAGTGCGGGAGAATGGAAGACACACTCAAGAGTGTGCTTCCAAAGCGGTCAATCCCAGAACAAAAGTCAAGGGTGGTTTAACTAAACTAGGAAAGGTGTGGTTACAGCTACGAGGCACTTAAGTTATGTACACCGTATTTAGGCACGAGGAGCATAGGATTCATAGTGGGAAAAGGCGCTACGTAAGAGGTGGGGAATACAGCGTCAGGACTTTATTACATTAATTTTCAGTTCCAAGTAATGCAGATTAATAGGTCAGAAGGTTACATCAGTCTCTTCATATTTACATAGCCTCGTTTTCATACAGTTCTTGGGGAGACAATGACGTTTCTGTACAAGCTCAAGGCCTTAAAAACGGAGGAGGAAAGAAGGGGCCTGCGCTTTTGCTTCTTAGGCCTGAAAGTTAGAAGAAGAAGCCATTTCCCGGTTTAATAGACATAAAGGTGTGAGGTTTTCAGCCTAATAAAATGTCTTTACAAGACGTGAGTAAAAACACCATGAATGCAGTTGTCTGGCGCCATCTGTTGAAAAGCAGGCCCATGAAAACAGCCTCCTCTATTTGTCTAACCCCGCCCCCCGCGCGATCTAGTGCCGTGCAACTTCTGGCGCTTCTCCAAAATCAAAATGAGCACAGAAAGTCAGTGTTTCGAAAGATTCTGGACTTTTAGGTAGCCATGACAGCGCGGCTAAAGGCACTCAAAGCAGCAAAAATTGAGTGTGTTTAAAATGAGGAGCAGTATTTTCAGGGAGATTTATAGCAGTGTGTTATATACTGTAATAATTTTTCTGATTCTCAGCTAATTTACTTAATACATGCAGAGTTTATGTCCACTCATAGCAATATTCAATGTTTTTTCATCTAAACACAGTGTATTTTTCAGCCATACCTCATAATACTGTGATTAATTACTACGTAATAGTTCACTGCACCGTATCCTTCCCCGTTCCCTCTGCTACTGATCACTTGATAACTACCCCAGCTTGTTTTTGCAAAGCTGCACTGTGCCAAGAACAGGGAATCTGTTCATCCTCCTTCATTCTTCCTTCTGTAGGTGAATATTTTACAACTATTTGTACCTGCTGCATCCTTGTCTTTCGGTACCCAGGATAAAAGTGGTGCTTTCCAAAAACTTCCAAGCAGTTTTTCTTCTTTCACTTGTTGCTTTATGTAGCGCTTTGTACTTGTTTCCTAAGTCAAGATTTTTTGTAATTATTGATTTTCAAGTTTGTCTCCTCTAAACCCAGTAGTTTGTAACCTTTATTCTGTTTATACACTTCACAAGCATTATGAGAACTGATCAAGATTGTCTTGTTCTGAAGGGATGTACTCACTGTATCTGTAAGGCAGCTCTGGGCCATAGACACAAGTTACACACATAATTTTAAATTTTCTAGTAGTCACATGAAAATGTAAGGGGCATGTGAAGTTAATTTTAGTTGTATATTTACATAATTCATTATACTAAAATACTATTTCAGTATGTAATTGGTATTTTTAAAAATATTTTTATCGTCTTTTCTATTGTGTCTTGTACATCTAGCTAATAAGCCTCTCGGTTCAGACTGGCCTTTTTTTTTTTTTTTTAACTCAGTAGCTACACTTTCCAAATGGTTATTGTGAAAAAGACAGCATAACTAAATAGGTAGATTCAATTTTTTTTTTTTTAAGGTTTTTTTGAGACAGGGTCTTGCTTTGTGGTTCAGGCTGGCCCTGAGCTCAGCCTCAAACTCACATCACAGCAATCCTCCTGCCTCTGCCTCCCGAGTGCTGGGATTACAATTGTGAGCCACCACGCCCGACACTGTGGTATGTGGTACTGGTTGCTGCTGGGGTGAATCTCCACGCCCAGTATTGTTACGTGGTTACCGGGGATCAAACCCGGGTCCTTGCGCTTGCAAGACAGGCGCCGGAACCACTGAGCTAACTCCCCGGCCTGGTAGATTCAATTTTTAAAGTTTTCCTATACTGATATTGACATGTTTTTCCACCAGTAGTTTTGGACTGTGCTAGTGCTATTTAAACCACACTGAGGAAAGACTTTAATAAGGTAGATATTAAACATACAGTTCCTTGGACCTCAGGCCTGATCTACTGAATCAAATTCTCTTGCAGTCTGCCTTTTTAACCTGCTTTTCTTTCTGCATTATAGAGGGTCACTAGATATTTAGTGAATAAAACTTTTCATCCAAAAGAGGCTTTTATACCTGACCAGGCAGTCATCTCAGTTAGAACTTTTAACAAATATATTACTTACCTAATTCTCCATATCAGTTAGAGGGTATTTCTCTGTGAATATGTGATAAACTTTCTAAAGTTAGAATTTATCAGTCACAAAGTTATCATTGAACAATTACTAGTTTAGGAGGGTAAACAGCTCACTTTCTCTTTTCCCAATTTTAGGTTATCAAATGCAAGGCTGCAGTTGCTTGGGAGCCTGGAAAGCCTCTTTCCATAGAGGAAATTGAGGTAGCACCCCCAAAGGCTCATGAAGTTCGAATTAAGGTAATGATACATTTAAGGCAATGGGGCAAGATAAAAGACTTACAGGTAAGTCTGTAGACTGATGAATAGATCTGAGGTCTGCAGAAGATAAATTTAAGTTAAAGGCAAGTATCAAGGAAAAGTGCTTTGAAAGTCATCCACCCTTAGAATCAAGACATCATCCTCAAACCCCCCTCACCTTTGCAACAGTATTCTCCATCTTGTTACCTTTGGTGTGGTGTTAAGCAGCCATTTCCATGGATTACTGCAATATAACTAATGTAATTTGATCCTATAAATTTAAATATATGGTATCTCATTGGGAACAAAGTTGTGGTAGAAGGGACTTTTTAAACTAGATTTGAAAAGAGCAATAAACAAATAAATTTTTGATGTTGCCTGCTTAGAGAGCTTTAAAATGCACTGTCCCCAGTTGTCAGGGCCAACACATGATTCTGTTGCTTCTCAACTTTCTCTGTGTCCAGAGAGAGGCACATTATATAAGGCAGTCAGCTGGAGAGATCTTTTAAGCCTTGATACTAGTCTCTTATGCCTTTAACATACCACTCTTAATTGTCTTGATAAAGCATGTCTGTTCATGTTTTAAAGTAGTGAAGTAATGTTTTTTCCTAACATTATACATTTGAGGAAGAGTCACCATGTACTACACATCCTGGTTCATGTTCTCAAAGATCTTACATATAAGGTGGAGAAACTTGGGATCAAATATTTTAAGGTCCTTTTTGACCCAGATACAGGAATCCAAAATATAAATTTCTGTGTGTCTTTCTTCAAGTTCAGAAATTAAACTGATGTACTTTTGTCATGAAGATGATTTTTGTCCAGGATATGAAATGAGCTATACAGGACATGCTCAGATCAATATTCATTCCCTGGGAACTACTGGCATATATACAGCACAGTGTTACCCCTTCTGTGGCTATAAAGGCCAGAGCAGGAAGGATAAATACAGACACTCAAGATTTTTTGCCTTTCTGTGCTTTTTGCGAAAAGATATAAATCAGAGGAGTAAAGGGATTAGAAATTAGATGTGGTGGCAAAAGTTTTGGCCTAGATTCAAACAGACTGGCACACTTCAGAAATAATACCCTTTTAGATGCCACATTTCTCAAGTCTTCTTCCAGTCATGAAGAAGCCACCAGTGATAGGCACTGTTTGGCACACGGGTAGTATGAACCTGTAATGCCCATACCATGGCCTTATTTACTTTCTCGCTAACATTTACCAAAAAGGAGACTAGATGGGCCACATCTCACTGTATAAAAATGGCAGAAAATACCACAAAATAAATGCTACCGATTCTGTTAGGATGCCATGGATTATAAATATTGGCTGATTTTAGAAAACATGAAAGAAATATATATTAGAATCAGTAAATAATGGTATTAAAGTAAAATGCCTTTAATTTGATTTGTACCTTGCATTGTACAAGCACACACTCTTCAGTGATTTTTCTTCAATGCCCTGATAGATCGTTGCCACTGCGGTGTGCCACACTGATGCGTATACCCTGAGTGGGGCTGATCCTGAGGGGTGTTTCCCGGTAATCTTGGGACACGAGGGTGCTGGAATTGTGGAAAGTGTTGGAGAAGGAGTTACTAAAGTTAAGGCAGGTAAGGAGAGTATTTAAACCACTTATTTGATGACTTTGGCTAAGTCCTATAGGAAAATAACTTTTCTGATGTATACACCACTATTTTTTAATAAGTTAGCACCTAAGAAAGTTGCCTCTTGACAGCAAGAATATTTGGTATTGTTTTCTTCTCTTATTTGTAGAGTACTCTTCGTCTGAAACTGTGTAAGTGTACAAGAATTTTTAAGAGCAGCTTCAGTCAGACTATATTTTGAAGAGCATGACCTTCTTG
The DNA here is from genome assembly GCA_004026965.1 of Petromus typicus. Lineage (NCBI taxonomy): Eukaryota > Metazoa > Chordata > Mammalia > Rodentia > Petromuridae > Petromus > Petromus typicus. The sequence goes on along the minus strand of PVIR01001352.1, from coordinate 81,797 downwards.
CCTTCCATTTTCAATTTTAGAGAGTTTTATTTAGATAAAATTTTAAAATATACTTTTGGGAGGGCTGGCCAGTGTCTCGATGCTGTAGAGGTAAAGTTTTAAACTTTGAAGTATAACTCTGCAGAGCTACATCAGCGGACAGGACTGAGAATTCCAAGGGCTGCTGGCTCTTCAAAACACACCGCCTGTTAAAATGATGTATTTGCATTTGTTTTCCAGGTGATACTGTCATCCCACTTTATATCCCACAATGTGGAGAGTGCAAATTTTGTCTAAATCCAAAAACAAACCTTTGCCAGAAGATAAGGTTGGTAGCTTTATATTACATTCTTAAAAATAAGACATCATATTATCAATACTAAGAAATTGAGTGACATGTTATATAGTCGGTTTTACATAAATCATTTTATTCTATCTTTAGAGCAACCTATCACTGTTAGTAGTAACACTGTTTTAGTTAGTAGTCTTCCCTTTTGATGAAGAGATAAATTAAGACTCCAAAATTAAGGGTTTCCCCATATACGATAAGCCATTAATATTTAAGAGATTTTTCTGAACTTTTTTTCCATAATGCTAGGATGAATTGCAAGGAAGGACATGTTTGTGAGATTTAATTGAAATCATTTTTATGAGCCATAGGTTACAGGGTGCTTAGAAGAGATAACCCTTAAACAGAAAAAGTGCCTATCTTATTGTAAAGTAATATCACTTAAAGAACTGAGGCATTTTAAGAAACCCTTTTATGCCTTTTTGTTTTTGAGGTTGAGAACACATGTTCTGTAAAATGCTGTGTAAACGGTATAAATCTTAAGTGTACAGCTCACTGATGATTTTCATATGATATACCTGATAATTAGAAACTTAACCTTGATCAAGATAGAGGTCCTTGCTGATCTCTTGGGCTGGAGATTTAGCTCAGTGGCACTGTGCCTGCCTTGCAAGCACAAGGGCTTGAGTTCATTGCCCAGTACCACCAGAAGAAAAGACTGAGGTCCTGGGCAACACACCTCAATGTCCCTCATATTCCCACCAAGTCAACACCTGCGTCCCTGAGAGTACCCTCCTGATTTCTTTCACTGTAGAACTTTAGCCTAGAGATTGAGTTAATGTATGTATTTGTCATGTTTCATTCATGTCTGTGAAATATGTCCAAGTTGCTGTGTCCAGCTGTACTTTTTCTTGCTCTGTCATATTCCAAGTACCACAGTTTATCCATTTTCCTGTTGGACATTTAAGTTGCTGGGGCTATTATTATTAGTGCTGCTAGAGATGTTCTTATATTTATTATGTGATGGATATGCACACTACTTCCTTCTGGGTGTTTCTTATGGATAGGACTTGCTAAATTATGTGATACATATCAGTAGCTTGTAGTGCATGTGCTTATATTTTCCACCAGCATTGCATGAGATTTTCATTCTTCATTTTTTTCTGATGCCAATGATAAAATCAGCTTGTTCTATAACAATAAAAATCCATTTATTTTATAACAGAAATCCTATTAGTTTTGGCAAAGCTAGAACAAAAAAATTTAGTTATTTTTTAAGGGAAATTTAAATACAGTCTGAAAAATATTATAACAATCAACTGTATTATGTTGATGGGCTCATTGTGACTGGGTAGTCAGTCTTTCAGAAGACATAGTTCTTGGGTTGAGGATTTAGCTCAGTGGCACAGCGCCTACCTTGAAAGCACAAGGGCCCGAGTTTGATCATGGGTACTGCCAAAAAAAAAAAAAGTTCTTTTAGAGCATTATGTTTTGTCTAGGAAACTCCTTTTAGAACAGAGTGGCTAAGTATATTTTAATTGTTTCCATAAAGACGCAACAGTTATTTTAGAAGAGTTTTATCTCTAGCTCTGTATCACTGATCATATATTTGTTTTTCTCTCAAAAGTTTACTCTTGAATCTAGAAGCAGTCTTATTTTCTCATCTGTGTATGCATATATATATATATATATATATATGTATATATGTATGTATGTATATATGGTATATTCATGTATATATTATACATATACACATATACCTTATTGTATGTATATCATATCATACATATATGGGTTTAACCAAGAGAATATATCTAATTAGTTCTTTTTTCAGTGCTTTTTAAAGGTAACAAATAATTACTAAATATTATCGCTGTGCCAGATACAATGCTGTTTTAAATAATTTTGTTAGATTTTTAGAAACAGCCAAAAGGAAAATAGTATTGTTTCCCCATACTTTTCAGCGAGGAAACGAAGGCACAAAAGTTAACTTGTCCAGGATAATATAAGTATGGAACTACATTATAGGGAATTGGAAGGTTTCCCCAGATGTGTACAAGTCTCTACAGTATCAGCTAGTAAAAGTAAAGACAGAAACTAGTCTTAGAAAGAACTGGGTCTTGAGGCTGACCAGTGCTGCTGTGGGCAGCAAGACAAGAGGACCCAAGTATATTATTGATTATCTACCTGGGAAAGTGGGCATGGAAGACATCTAGTGCCACAGCAGGAAGTATTGGAAGCATCAGGCATGGTTGATATGCAGGCAGGAATATCTGATATGCAGGCTGGGTGTAAAAAGGAAGGCACTGCTTGTCTTTCTTGGAGAGAGTGAAGGGCTGTTGAGACTGGGTTGCATGTAAGAGTCTGCTAACACTGGGCAGAGATGGCTGCTATGATGTCATGTGATCTGACTTAGATCCTATACTCTCAGGGAAGATGATGTCTCTTTTAGAATATTACAAGTGATTTTTGCTACCATTTATGAGTTTGGGTTTTTTTTTTCCTTGTTGGTATAATTAACTACACAGCACAATAAAAGAGAAGAGGAAATACATCTTGAATTCTTGAGGACTGTTAAACTTTTGAAGAAGGCCTATCCAGTTTGGCCTTCTGTTTTCATCCACCAGTCTAGATAATTCTTGCATTCTCTGTTTCTGTACTGGTTTGGGCATCGTCTTTTGTGAAGCTGCATTTGCTTACAGAGTTATAAGATGGGATTTAAAAAAAAATTTATATTGCTTAAAATGAGTTTAGAAATCTGATAGCTTCAGAAAGACACTGAAAGATGGGTAACATTATCATTATAAATCATGTTTACTTAAGCATTGCTGAATTGAGCTAAACTATTCATGGATACATTAGAAATTAGACTTTAAGTATACTCTTCTGAATAATAATCATTGTAGAAACTAATTTCTTTTTTGCGTTTTAAGAAACTCGATTTTACCCTGCTCTTTTCCTTATTTTTCTTAGAGTCACTCAGGGGAAAGGATTAATGCCCGATGGTAGTAGCAGATTTACTTGCAGAGGAAAGACCATTTTGCACTATATGGGAACGAGCACATTTTCTGAATACACAGTTGTTGCTGATATCTCTGTTGCCAAAATCGATTCTTTGGCACCTTTGGATAAAGTCTGCCTTCTCGGTTGTGGTATTTCAACTGGTTATGGTGCCGTTGTAAACACTGCCAAGGTAAGAGATAGCTTCTGTCTCTTAATTCAATCAACTCAGCAAGTTTTGCTGAGATACTGAAAACTGGCCTGCTCTGAGAAAAACTTAGTGATTTCCTAGACTCTCTGAATAATGTCTTACAGACTGTCTTTACTATTAGGTGGAGCCTGGCTCTACTTGTGCCGTTTTTGGCCTGGGAGGAGTTGGACTAGCAGTTATCATGGGCTGTAAAGTGGCTGGTGCATCCCGGATCATTGGTGTTGACATCAATAAGGATAAATTTTCAAGGGCTAAAGAATTTGGAGCCTCCGAATGTATTAATCCCCAGGATTTCAGTAAACCCATCCAAGAGGTACTCATTGAGATGACTGATGGAGGAGTGGATTATTCCTTTGAGTGTATTGGTAATGTGAAAGTCATGGTGAGTATGCTTATCTTCATTTTTGTTGTTGTAGAATCTTTTATAAATGCATTTTAAGATTAAAAATTGTTTTTGGGGGCCAAGGATTTAGCTCAGTGGTTCTGGTGTCTGCCTGGCAAATACAAGGTCCCAGGTTTGATCCCCAGCATCATATACCACAGTGCCAGTCGTGATGGCTCATGCCTGTAATCCCAAAGCTCAGGAGGCAGAGGCAGGAGGATTGCTGTGAGTTTGAGGCCACCCTGCAGTACATAGTGACATCAGACGCAGTCTGAACTTCAAAGCAAGACCCTCTGTCTCAAAAAAACAAAAAAAATGTTTTGTTTTCCTAAAGGTCTTTTTATAAGAATTATTCTAAGGAAAAAAGAGGAAAGTAACTATTTGAACTATAAATGAAAATGATACAGAAGAATTCTAATGAAGGCCGAGGATTTAGCTCAGTGGTACCAGTGCCTGCCTTCCAAGCACAAGGTATCCAGTTCCATCCCCAGTAACTACATACAACAATGCTGGGCGTGGTGACTCATGTCCACCAGAAATCAGTACCACATACCACTGTGCTGAGTGTGGTGGCTCATGCCTATAATCCCAGCACTCAGGCAGAAAGGAGGATTGCTGAATTCAGGATCAACCTGAACTACAAAGCGAGACCCTGTCTTAAAAAAAGGAAGAATTCTAATAAAAGAAAAGTAACTATTTCAACTCTAAGTGGAAATATACAAGAACAAACCAGGGAAAGATGAAAAGATGTTTCTTTGCATTTTTAGTTATATATAAATATGTCTCATTAAAAGTTTTGGAGGTCCTTATATATTGTAGTTATCAGCCTCTTGTCAGATTTATAGCTTGCAACTGTTTTCTCCCATTTTCTAGGTTTTCTCTGCACTGTTTTATTTGCTGTCCCAGAAGCATTTCATTTTAATAAAAGTCCTAATTTTAAATTTTTATTTTTATTTCTGGGCTCTGGTCCAAGACACTCTTGCCCATTCTATCGTCCAGAAATGTTTCTCTATGTTTTCTTCTAGTAATTTCTTACATTTAATTGTTTTGAGTTGATTTTGAACCTGTAGAAAAGGAGCCTATTACTCTTGTGCATGTGAAGATAGAATTTACAGTGGTGCCTTGGTTCACAAATATATATATTCTACTCCTGGAAAGGATGGCCACATTCATGTTCATGTGGGGAGATCCCATGGCTGTGTTCTTCACGTGATACAGAGTTCACAAACAAAAGCATTTGTAACATTGTACTTCTAAAATAAAAGGTTTAGGGGCTGGGGATTTAGCTCAGTGGTTCTGGCACTTGTCTTGCAAGTGCAAGGACCTGGGTTCTATCTCCAGTAACCACATACAATACTGGGTGTGGAGACTCACGCCCAGCAGCAACCAGTACCACAAACCACAGTGCCAGGTGTGGTGGCTCATGCCTGTAATCCCAGCGCTTGGGAGGCAGGAGGATTGCGGTGACATGAGTTTGAGGCTGAGCTCAGGGCCAGCCTGAACTACAAATACAAAGCAAGACCCTGTCTCAAAAAAAAAAGGTTTAAATTTGTTCATTAATCACCCAGATTAATGGTTCTTGTATGTTAAAAATCAAAACTGTGTTGAGGTTTCACTTATCCCAATAAGAATGGCTGTGACCAGACAAAAGAAAACAAATGCTGGCAAGGATAGGGAAAAAAAGAAATTCTTACGTGCTAGTAGTGAGAATGTAAATTGGTACAGCCATTATGTAAAATATGGAAGTTCCTCAAAATAGGGCAGATATTTAAATAGTATTATAGTAAAAGATACAGAGTATTCAAAATACTCCTGATTTTCAAACACAGTTTTCATTTCACTTTTGGCAATGTGTGTTTTACTGTAATAAGTAAGTTCTTTTTTAAACTGAAGTATAACTGCTCACTACAGTTAAACTTATTAAACATTTGGACATTTGTTGCCATTTTTCTGAAAAGTTCTCTCCACTCCACTGGAAGTTTCTAGGGAAGCCATTATTCTGAGCACAGGGTACAGGCTTCTGGTGATTTGGTCTTTCTGCGTGCAGAGAGCAGCACTTGAGGCGTGCCACAAAGGCTGGGGTGTCAGCGTGGTAGTTGGAGTAGCTGCTTCAGGTGAAGAAATTGCTACGCGTCCATTCCAGCTTGTGACAGGTCGCACATGGAAAGGCACTGCCTTTGGAGGTAATTCAGTGGATAAGTACCTCTTCATTTGGTATTTTCATTGGCAGATTTTAAAAATCATAGTCTGATTTTACTGCATTAACAAAAATCTTCATGAATAGCTTTTCATCATGAATTGATGTGTGCAGGATCACTTTAATAGAAGGGTTTTAAATTCGATCAGTATTTAGCCCTGGTGCTGGAGAGGTTCTGTTACTTACATAGTCAATGGATACACAGTTTTAAACAGTAAGTACTGTAGCATGTTGAGGAGGAAGATGATGCTTCAAGGTAAGCAAATAATAGTGGTAGCCATACTGTTTCAGGTTTTAGACGTATTTTTACTCATTTTTCCAGAGTGCAGTGATCACTGGGTGTGATTATACATTGTGAATAATATGAATTTCAGCATCAATTGACAGAGTTTTAACCTGAAAATAATTGTGAATGAATGAAATTCATAGTCTTTACTAGGGACTTAAAATTTTTATCTTACTATCTTCCCAAGGGAAAAAAGTCACATTTTGAATGTGTGTTTAACAAGGTGTCTGTTAAGAACGTCAAGCTCATGATGCCATTCTCTTTGAAGGTAGAAGAAAAGCTTTGGAATGTATACTAAACTGAGAGCTGGACAGAATTTTCCTTTTTGTTGTTTACCTTAGCATCTGTCTGGTTACCCCTTTCTAGAACCCTTGTATGCCACCCGAATGCCCTAGAGCAGACTTAAAGCCACACATGCTACTTTGTAGTATCAACTTACTGTAATTTAAAGGCTGTTCTAAGCTGGTGAGTAAGCCAAATGAGGTTTGATCATATCATTTAATTGAAGCTTCATTATCAGTTGGGATAGTCACTGGAACTTTACAAGTCCCTGTATTGGCCAAGACAGTGGTACCTTGCTTTAAGAATTCAATTTGTTGTACCATTTTGGTCTAAAACCAAACTGGATGAGAACCAAATCAAATTTTCTCATAAGGTCAACACTGAACTTAAGCAGATTCAGTCCTCATTCAACTGAGTGTGCAGCCAGAATTATGTTAAGAAGCAAGTTTATGAACTAAGGTACCACTGTAGGATCTAAAAGTTGCGAGAAGTTTTACCCTTCTCACAGGCATTAGACATGCTAGGCTTCCCTGAGCTACAGTGAATGAGAAGGAATTATACTGGACTACATATAAGACATAAAGTAGGGTTAAAATATGTAACTAGCAAATTTTCTCATGTAACTCTTAGTAAAACAGTGGCATATCCAACCCTAGGCCACAAGCTGAGCATACTTGGATAAGAGGCGTGACCAATATAATAGTTGTCTGTACTAGTATATAAAGAAATTTATAATTCTCATGACTTGTAGGGAAAAATATAATTGGTAGGAAATTTCAAGAAAAAATTCGGAAAAGGCTTAAGAGGTTCAAGATAAGGACCAAAAAGGCATCCTTAAGCAAGGGAAGGCTTCTATGTAGAGTTATTGCTTTTCTTAAAAGTGAGAAATTAAAGCATCTATTTTTATTTAAATTGTATCAAAGACTTCCTACTTTTTCAGATTAATGGTTTGTTATTTTAAGACACTACCCCTCCCTATTTATTGTTGTATTTAAAAACTAGGAAAAAATCATGTATTTTATCAGGTTTGTTTCACAAGTTTCATCTTTTGGCCAAAACTTGAACACTTCAGTGAATCTTAAATACAGAAAAATACTCAAGTATCTATTTTCGTAACTAAAGATATGTCAAATTCTTCCTCCACTTCATACTTTTTGTATTCTTCATGACTCTTGCACTTATCAAAAAATTCACGCTTTTAAGTTGGTGTCATCCACTAGTAAGTGTACTCCAGAAATACATAGCTTAACATTTGCCACATGCACTAACAGACGTATGTACAACTTTTAGGGTGGAAGAGTGTACAAAGTGTTCCCAAGCTGGTGTCTGAGTACATGTCTAAGAAGATAAAAGTTGATGAATTTGTGACTGGCAGCCTGTCCTTTGACCGAATCAATGAGGCATTTGAATTGATGCATTCAGGGCAGAGGTAAGTTTTTTCTTTAGCTACACATTATTGAATATAATAGTGATTTGGGGGTTTATAAAAGACTAAAAAAAAAAATTATAGTGGTCATAAAACATTTGCCATTCTAAAATCTATTCACTGCTTCCTTCTCTTACAGCATTCGAACTGTTGTAAAGATTTAAATTCAAGAGAAAGGTATCTATACTCAAGTTTTGTGATCTGATGGGAACAGCCTGACAGGAGGAGCCTCCCACTTCACAACCTCTGACTTCCACTTACTGATCCAGGCAAATAGTGTTATATGTGTAGTTAGTGTGTAACTGTTGGTAATCAAGTCACAAATCTGTTTTCTAGACCCTACTTTTCACATAAGCACTTCAAGCTCATTATGAGGAATATTTGAACATAATAAAAGTAATTTCTGCACTTGTATGTTGTCATCTTTTTCTATGCTGTATTCTCATGGTTCTGCCTGTCTTATTCACTCTATAAAAGAAGAAGACATTAGGCAGTGCTTGTTTTTTCAGCTTTTCTCTCTTTTAAATATATGAGGTGTACATGAGTAGGAATGACATTGTGTTCTCCAATATAAAAATGCACAGCATTTTTAAGGTTTTAAAATAATGTCACTCCAGTTCTTATGGTTGGTCAATTTGAGTTCACTTTTCATTTCTGTTATAGTGTCGTACATACTATTAACAGTAATTTCCTAAATAAAAGCACAATGGCTCTTTCAAAGATCCTGTATAAGGAATGAGTTTTCCAAGATCCTTACTATAAGGATCCTTAGATCATGGGATTCAATGATAGGCATAGGCACTCTTTTGAAAAAAGATCTTTTTAGTACATGAGCTGGGTAGTGTCAGATGCTGTACATGCAGTTGAATCAAACTTTTTGGATTAAAGTACAGATAAGCACAGTGCTAACAACTTTCTATGTGCATGACAACATGTTTTTTAAAATCAGAATTGTACCATTTTGAAAAGACTGTTGGGAAATTTTTGAAAGTCTTCAGACTGCTTTCTTGGACAAAGATAATTTCAAAACAAAAGAATATTAACTCCTACTGTATTTCATGAAAGGTAATAGGTATTTTTTAAATTCAAGGATCTACATTTGTTTAGGAAATATTTATTTGCTTAGCGTTTTCTAAGTCTTGACTACATTCCATTTTTCTCCTTTTGTGCTATTTTGGATAGTGGGGAAAGACACAAGTTTTTATTACATACACAGGAATCTAACATAAAGTACAATGTACAGGATAATGAAGTCCTTTGGGGTGGAACTAGTACATGTCTTACACTAAAGATGGCTCCAAAAAATATACACAGAGCTTCTCTATTTATTTTTCTTCAATGCAAAATAATACTTGGTAACTGATCTAAGAAGGGGAAATTAATGACCTCAAACTTGCAGCAGTCTTCTTGCCTCAGTCTTCAGAGTACTGTAATTCTCCAAGGGGAATTAAAGGCATGTGTCACCAATGTGCAGAAGGATCTATAACTTTCTGCTTGGTCACCAACTTGCCCAGTAGACTGATAAAAAGTCTTAAGCATAACAGTTACGGGCTGGAGATTTAATTCAGTGGTTCTGATGCCTGCCTAGCAAGCACAAGGTCCTGAGTTCGATCTCTGGTAACCACATACAACAATGCTGGGTGTGATAACTTATGCCTATAAGCATGATACTCAACAACCACATATCACAGTGCCAGGTGTGGTGGCTCACACCTGTAATCCCAGCACCCAGGAGGCAGAGGCAGGAGGATTGCTGAGTTCAAGTCTAGCCTGGGTTATGAAATGAGTTCAGGGCCAACCTGAACAAAGTGACACCCTGTTGCAAAAAAAAAAAACAGTTACTTTGGCTTACAGAAATACTGCTAATGCAGGAAAACGATCAACGTTAGAGTCAGCTAGTTTGGTTTTAATTACCTACAAGATCAGATTATTTGCCAGCAAATACTTCTTCAGAAAAGTTCACTATGATACATCTGAAAAACTTTAAACAGTTATTTTGAAAATACAACTCAACCAAAGCAATTTGTACCTTGTTGACCCGCAGGACATACACAGTGGTCCTCCGTTATATGGGTGGGGTTTTAAGGGAACAAAGCAGACTGGGTCCACAAGCAGACTCACTGAACCAAACCAGATACTGAACAGAGTTCCGTATGTATGGGGCAAACATATATGGTAAAAAAAGAGCCAAGCCTGGTGGCACATGCCTATAATCCCACTCAGATTACAGCACTCTGAAGGCTGGGGCAGGAAGACTACTGCAAGTCTGAGAAGAGCCAGAACTACACTGAAATATTGTTTGCCAAAAATCTCAAGATATGTCAAGATAAATACAGCAGAAACGTGTTTTAAAATGTATATCCCTATTCTACATTTTAATGCCAAAGTTCTTTGGCCTTGGTCTAGTCTCAGAATCACTCCAGACTCAAGGGCCTGATTAAAGTTTTAACAGCCTAAATTGTCTACTGTCCTGATCCAACTACTAAAATAAAACAAATGTGTTTTACAGTCATATTATACATAAACTACGTTAAGCTGTGGTACCAGTGTACAAAGAATTCTTCACAGACAAATATGGGACACAATGCATGGTAAGTTTAGAACACCTACCTTGCTGTAACAAGCAAGGACTCCAACTGATGGTTCCAAGTGACCTGTGAACAAGCGTAAAGATGCTGGCTAAATCTGGAATTACAGTAATTAAGTACAATTTTGTAAAATCCATAATCCCACATCGATATTCAAGGCACAAAAGGAAGAAACTACTTTGTAGAAAAGTGTTAGCTAAAACACAGATGGGATACCAGACAGAAATGCCCATTTGAACTCACCAGTGTAATAAAATAGTGAATCATCACTGCTAAAATCATTAAATGAACAGTACATAAACTACATAAGTTATATACATAAGTACAGAAGTACACATCCATGTAGCCTCTGATTTTTTCCTCACAAATTACTTAAGCAAAATGATACTTTCACGATTAGAAAGACCTGAGAAACGCACTGCTAATAATGTGACAAAGAACACAGGCCTTCTAGGATCCAACAGGCCACCAGGAGCGTCTCTGGTCAATGGGCATGTGCCAAATCTAACCTCGAGCCAGGTAACAAGCCAGCTGGCACAGTTTTCTTTTTCTTGTTTTGAGGTCTCACTTTGTAGTTCAGGCTGGCCCTGAACTCACTGTGTAGCCCAGGCAGCCTCAAACTCATGGCAATTCTGACTGCTTCCTAAGTGCTGAGATTACAGGCATGATCCAAAAGCAAAGTTTTAATACATAGTGCACACTACAATCTAGAAAATTCTGTCTCAGAATGAATTTCTTAGTTGTGATAACCATCACAACAATGTCTGTCTTTACCTGATTTATTCTATTTCATTGCAGCACTGGAGACTGAAGCCAAGGCCTTTGCACTGTGCTATATCCACACCCTTTTTTGTCTTTATTTTCAGAGAGGATCTTGCTAAGTGCCCAGAGACTGATCTCAAATTTGAGGTCCTCCTGACTCAGCTCCATGTCCTTACATTTTAAGAAACACATGTTAAAATAATGGATGCTGCTTCTTCCTTCTAAAGAAAAGCAGTACCACTCAGTAGCAGACAACTTCTCTAGCAAGTGCAAAGCCCTGGGATAAATTCCCGGAGAAAGTGCTTACATGGGTATGACATGAAACAAAGATGGCAAAATAACTGGAACATAGGTAAGTGATAAATGTTATTTATACTGTACTTTCCACTTTATTATATCTTTGAAAATCTTCCCCAAAATGGGAGCAAAATACATTTTTTTAAGGGAGAAATGGACTAGATATACTACGTGCATTTGGAGGCATCAGTAAGTCAGGCAGCTTGCTATGAATTTAAACCAGTCCAATGAAAAACCAAGAGTGGTTTGGGGACAAACTGAGGAATCAAACTAAGACGACAAACAAACCACTCAATCTCCTTTTACCTATTTAGACATGCAGCTATCAAGTAGTATAAAATTATTGATGATGGGGTTCTAACCCCACTGATCTATTCTACCAACAAAGACAGAGAACAAAGGGCCAGAACATATCACTTCTTTTAAATTATCCCAAGAGGGTTTTGGAAGTGGAAGGGAAAAAAAATCACTTTAAAAGTTAACCTTGGGGCCGGGAATTTAGCTCAGTGGTTCCAGCGCCTGCCTTACAAGCACAAGGTCCCTAGTTTGATCCCCAGTAACCACATACAGCAATGCTGGGCATGGTAACTCATGCCCACCAGCAATCAATACCACATACCACAGTGCCGGCACAGTGCATCATGCCTGTAATCCCAGCACTCAGGAGGCAGAGGCAGGAGGATTGCTGTGAGTTTGAGGCTGAGCTCAAGAGTCAGCTTGAACTACAAAGCAAGACCTGTCTCAAAAAAATAAATAAATAAAGTCAATCTTAAGTACATGTATAGACTTGCTTTGTAAAAAGCTGCTGCTAAATGTAATAAATGTTTTTATGGTTTAAATCTAAAATGTCCAGCAAAGTCTCCTGTGTTCCGATGTAGGGCTTTTGGCAGGTGAACAGATCATGGGCCCATACTCATCATGGGGTTAACTCACTGACAGGTTCATAGCTCAACAGAGTGCTACAAGAGGTGGGTCCCTGGGCGCATGACCTAGAAGGGCATGTTCTTATTCCCAGCTCCTCCCTGGCTGTCATCTCTGCTTTATAGCCAGCCAACCACAGACTCAAAGCACTAAAACTGAACCTAAAGCTCTTTTTGTTGTAGATGCCAGCTATTTTGTCAAAGCAATAGAAAAGAAACTGATACAATTTATAATTTGGTAGACTAAGACCCATATTCTTTAAAAACCTTCCAAACCGAAAACATTACAGTGTAATGTTTTTATGTTTTTCCCATGAAATCAATCAAGATTTTTTCCTTGACCTTATTTTCTAATAGACACCAAGTAAGCCCATAACTGTTAATTCCACTATCAGAATATAAAATATCCCACTAAATATTAAGTATCCTTAGTCTTAAAAGCTCTCAAAACTATGGCTGCATCTCAGATGTTACTGACAGATTAAGAGAAATATAATTATGGTGTGGTCAAGCCTGAAAAAGTATTTGTGGTCAAATCATCTCAAGAATGTTTTTGATTAAGAAATCAGCCTCTCCATTTCTACCAATTCTCTCTGAAATCCCAAATAAACTGAAGCAAACTTAAAGACTATATGGGAATATATTTAAACTTTTTAATCTCCCTTTACACATTATATTAACATTCATATTACAAGGCATTCCATTCACAAATATTACAGTTTGAAAAAAACTTTACACACATACCCCCAAAAGTCTATACCAGATTTAGTCACTTTACTAAATCATTAAAATAAAAGTAATGAAAACATTATCATAATTGTCTTAAAGCAGTAAGGTCTGAGGCACTCAGGGAAAGATGTTCTTGTAACAAGTATAATGTTCAGTGGTATTAAATTGTAAGAAAGTCATCAGCCAGTAATCAAGTACACTCTGCTGTTTACTGACAATGACTTAATGATCCGTTTTCAGTGCACAATTCTACATGAGCAACTGTTGAAAGAAGCAGGTATGGAACAACCATGGCTATTTCTAATGAGGTTCTCCATTATGAATACATGGTATGTATTTTCAGCACACCAGAGATAGCAGTGTTTCTACTGCTGGGTTATAGTCCTCAAAAAAGTTCTTTACTCATCATTACAACATTTAGTAAATGTTGGCTCTCACAGCCCCTCATTTACTGTGGTCACAACGAAAACCATTCCAGAACCCCTTCCCTATCACCTCCACAGCCCTACCCCCACCCTTTCTCAGCGTCTCTACAGTTTATCTGTAAAATAAAGACAGCTTTCTCTTTCTCATTTCTGACCAAACAGAAGTCTGAAATAGCAGTGTAGTGCATTACAAACTTCTTGTGCCTTACAAGAGTCAGCCACCACTCGGAGCATAGTTGTTTTTGCCCTGAAATAGACTTTAAAAAGCTTGGTATGCTTCTGAGCTGAATTTTACCACATCTATGTGCTGACACAAAGTCTACACTGGGGAGGTCTCACTAAGTGCTTCTCTACACACAATTACATGTATTTAAATAATTAGCATGAAAGAGGAAGGAAACCAATTCCAACTGAAATTAAATCACTACAAACCATGGATCCACTTATGACAGCAAGTAACCTTGTTGGAGCAGAATTAAACTGAACCAAAGGTCACATAGGGTTCATAGTTAAGTTTATGGAATTTAAAATATACATGTATATATTTCCATATATATATAAAATAAAAAATTTGGAGCAACAGATTAAGTTTGAGAGATTTTCCTCTTCAACATTCACTGAAAGGCAGCTGGCTCTTGATAGCCGGTCTGTGACAGTAATACAAGCAACTGGAAGCATGTTTAAGTAAAAATGCTCAAGGGGCAAATGAGAAAACAGTTGTTCAAAAACAGGGGTTAGGGAGAATACTGAAAGGAGTTCAGCAATGTTTCCTTTATTCTTCTCGGCTTTTTCAGATAAAAGACAAACTCTTGAGGATTCACACCAAATGACGTAGAACATTCTTATCTAAAACCAGAACAAGTGATAAAAACTGCCTCTTCCTTTCTGCACTCTCAACAAAATGCATAGTACAGTAAGAAGGTATTTCTGAGATATGTCATCTTGGGAGAAATTAAAATTGGGACATGAAGTGAGGTCGTGTACTATCAAGTCTCCGGGTCAGGATCTCACAGCCAGTGTCTGTTACCAGCAGAGTATGCTCAAACTGAGCAGAACGCTTTCCGTCTCTCGTCACTGCAGTCCAGCCATCTGGCCAGGTTTCATCCTGCCATCCACCTGCAACAAATAAAAACAATTTCTCAGCTGCACTGCTCACTTTGATAAATCTCTCTAGGTAAACACATTACAAGAAGAAAACTTACTTAAAACTTCACTATTAAGATCCTTATGAACATTTTAACTGTTTTAGCTAAAGCCTTACTAAAGTCCAGTTTGAGTCTGTAGTATCAATGGAAACAGTGTTTCCAATTCCGACACTGTTTCACATTTTTATATTTCCCAGTATCAAAGATACCATTTTCAAAATAAAGGCACTGGGGTTTTTATTTTTTATTTTTTTATTTTTATGTTTTTTTTTGAGACAGGGTCTCGCTTTGTGGTTCAGGCTGGCCCTGAGCTCAGCCTCAAACTTACGTCACAGCAATCCTCCTGCCTCTGCCTCCCAAGTGCTGGGATTACAGGCCTGAGCCACCACGCCAGGCACTGTGGTATGTGGCACTGGCTGCTGCTGGGCGTGAGTCTCCACACCCAGTATGGTATGTCGTTACCAGGGATCGAACCCGGGTCCTTGTACTTGTAGTAAGACAGGCGCCAGAACCACTGAGCTAACTCCCCGGCCCTGGGCTTCATTTTAGAAAATAATAATATTACCCATATAGAACTATGACTAAAAACTTATCAACTTATTTTTTTTCTGATATAACTTAGGCATGTGGCTAGAGTATTGCCAGTATGAGGACATTATATTCACTGTCATACTTTTATTGTAATACTTAATTCTGATGTGATTTTCAAGTGGAAGGCAAAATCAGACCGTGATGACTGCTATAAAATTTTTATAAATCATATCCCTATAGCCCAAAAGATAGGCAAAGAGGGGGGAAAAAAAAGGTTTGATAAGAGGATTAAAAAATATGGTGCAAAATAAATTTAAAAGATGCTGAAATTAGAACAGGGGAGAAGACGGTGAAGCTAGAAGAGGAGAAAAGAAAACTTAGATACAATAAAGAGAAAGCAGAAAGAAAAACCCCAAAGAATGTGGGGCAAAGGTGGAATAAGAAGAGCAATTTTGAGAACTACTAGAAATATGTATTTAGAGGCTTTCTTATTTAAAAATGAAATGTACAAAACCAAATGTATTCCTTTTAAGTCATCTTCAACTGAAATATATAACTTTGATCCCTAACTTGGACAAATCTCAGAACATACTCAGGAGTCATATTTAATCTAATTTCACAATACTGCATCTCAGACTAAAAAAATTTGAGGCAGCTCAAAAGAAATTAACTCTTGTTTTGTCGAATACTAAAGATGAGTAAACAGGCTATTTTTCAATGGTCTTTACACAAATGGACTTAAGACATATTACTGGATTTTGATTTGATAAGAACAGGTTCTACAATAATGTCAAGTTAAAAATGCTTAGCTACTACTCTGAAAAAAGTTCAGACTTTCTAGTCCAGAACTGGAATTTAACCTAGTTGACTGAGTTACAGCTAACTCTATATGTTATAATTTGATAATATGAATGGTTTAGAAAGGTATCTGCTTTGTTCTGGAAATACTATGTCTCACCAAACACATGCCAGTTACAGAAAGAGCCACTAAATAACCCTTTCCTCCCACTGTCTTTCTTTCTACTGTTAGCATGTCTCACAACTGAAGCCTTTTGCTTAGAACTTTATTTTTATTCTGCAATAATAAGAGAAATACTACATATGTCTTAAAAATAAAGTACAGTGGAACCTTGAGTTACAAGCTCAATTCGTTCCCGAGGGCTGATTCTAACACATGTAGGTCAACTGAAGACTCCAGCTACTCTAAACAGCCTTCAAAGTCTGGGACCAGGAAGATCGCACTGTCCTTACAGAGACATCAGCCCAGGACTTCTCAATCCCACACAGGAAAGGATGTTTTCACATTCCTTCCAGAACTCTTTTCAGAGTCAAATCCGCATCTGAGACCATGTGGAAGAATAAGCAGCTAGCATTCAGATCATAATTTAAGACTTTGGTAGTAAGTTAAAATTAAAATTCTGTTCATAACTCAAGCTGTTTAGATGTCAGGCTGGTGGTAACTCAAAGGTCCCTGTATTTTATATTAATATAAACCAACAGTTCTTACAGCAGCCCTCAGGTACTGACTAGATAAGGACTGCTGTTTTCATTTTACAGAGAAGGTAGTAAGAATCAAGTCAGGATGCCTTCTGTGGTCCCCACTCCATGGTATCATGACTTTGACCCATTCCCCCAAGTATGGGCTGGATTTAGGGATTCACTTCAACAGATCAGAGCCTGAATATCAATCTTAGGATCAGGCAACAAAAAGCCTGGGAGGACCCAGAGGAGAGGTATCCTTTTATACAGGACTCGAGACACACTGACCCTACTATCAGTGAGTCATTTTGCATCGCATAAATTCAACAAAGCACCCTGGCCCTAACACTGAGCCTCCACTACTGCCACACACCTGCCACACAGAACCCAACAGTGTGCACAGCTACAGTTAAGTCTGTCAGCGTTGTGTTTTCTGCTCAATTCTGTGTAATGTCACACGACAACATGAGGGCCAACTCTGAAGAAGGCAGCTCCTAAGTGGGGAGTCTAACAAATTCTGCCATGTGCTACTGGCTTGACCAAGCTAGTCTCTAGAACAAGAAGATCGCTCTACGTAATAGGGTTTCCTACTTCTTTAGATGTAGGTAGTGTGCCTCAAAGTAGGGTCACATTTTTGCTAATCTATGCAGATTTCAATCACATACATGTCTGCCTCAATGCTGATGGCTCAAGAAATACTCTACCTTTGTGCTCATCTTTCCCTTTCTGTCAGTCAAGAATGTCTATATGGGGGCTGGGGATTTAGCTTAGTGGTTCCGGCACCTGTCTTGCAAGCGCAAGGGCCCGGGTTCGATTCCCGGTAACCACATACAATACTGGGCGTGGAGACTCACCCCAGCAGCAACCAGTACCACATACCACAGTGCCAGGCGTGGTGGCTCACGCCTGTAATCCCAGCATTCAGGAGGCAGAGGCAGGAGGATTGCTATTATGTGAGTTGGAGGCTGAGCCCAGGGCCAGCCTGAACCACAAAGCGAGACCCTGTCTCAAAAAAAAAAAAAAAAAACTTAAAAAAAAAAATGTCTATATGGACTTGACACAGGTTCCTAATTATTTGATCTTCATGACAAGTGACTAGGATCCAATTATTCAGCACATACTGACAGCAAAAGAATTAACTGCACAGAAAACATCACCTTGATGACAATACTTAGTAATGTTTAGTTCTTCATATTCAAGAATTAAGTTTAAGTGGGACAGGAAGCACAAGTGAAGAAAAAAAAGCAAAACAGACTATTGATCTGATGAGTAAAAACAGATAAAAATTCAATTAAAGAATCACGTTTTCTCACCTTCACAAATCATTGGCTCAATTGTAAATACATGGCCCGACTTCATCACTCCAACAGCTTTATTTTCTGAAATTAAGAAAAAACACTCAAAAGATAGCAAAACTCAAGTGTCCTATTTAAACACCTCACGAGAGTACGAAGCTATACTCCCATCAGTGCTTAATTACCGTCTCCTCCTCTCCTAATTGTCTCTGTTAATGTCGATCGTTCAACAAGTAGTATACTAGCAATAAGCTACTCTGAAGCAAATTATTATTTTATTATTTGATTTCATTTTATGTTTTCTAGCTGGACTTCCAGTTATGATATTACTCCTATCAAAGAGAAATTCTAAAGTCTAGCACTGTAGAACAGAAATGTAATCACAGGAGCAAGCCAAGTGCCATCCCTCACCCATGTTTAAGGCACCTGTCTGACTTATGCCTCAGGTTTCCTACCTCTTTGGATGTAGGTAGTGTGCCTCAAGGGTCACATTCTATAAAAGCAGTTACTGTCTATAACGTTCATTGTTTTATAAAGGTTTGTTTTGTTTTGTTTTGTTTTAATTATCTTTATTGGTACATTAAATATACACATCATGATTGCACTCCATAATGGGGATTTGTACCAGTATAAGACACAACTTAATTCTCATTTTTTCCCATAGCCCCACCCACCCTACCACCCCCCCATATACATAAAATTTGTTTCCTTACTTTTTTGTTACAATCTCAACATTGTCCCCTTTCACCTTATTTT
>PVIR01001352.1:25744-62718 GCA_004026965.1 Petromus typicus | reverse complement strand
AAAGGTTTGTTTTTTAAACTTAAAACGAGAAAAGAGTTTCTGCACACTAATCAACTTTTTTTTTAAGTACTGAAAGAGACATTCCATTTCTTCCTCTGAGTGCTATTGTGATTTTTGTAGTGTCTGGTTTTGGTTGTTTTGCTTTTTAGGTTTTTTTCAAGTTTACCAAAAAGGATTTTGCAAGACCAACCCAAGAAACACAATTATAAATTACAATTATGAATTAGACCTGCTACTCTTCCAAAAAAACGCCCAAGAACTTTAAAAGCAAGGATAACAGCTTTTTAAACAATCTTAACAAAAATAGAAACTCATTTAAATTTCAAATTAAAAATCAAGAATTTATAAAACTGGGGCTGGGGATTTAGCTCAGTGGTTCTGGCGCCTGTCTTGTAAGCACAAGGACCGAGGTTCAATTACCCAGTAACCACATACAATACTGGGCGTGGAGACTCACGCCCAGCAGCAATCAGTACCACATACCACAGTGCCGGGTGTGGTAGCTAACGCCTATAATACCAGCACTAGGGAGGCAGAGGCAGGAGGATTGCTGTGATGTGAGTTTGAGGCTGGAACCACAAAGTGAGACCCTGTCTCAAAAAAAAAAAAAAAAAAAAAATCTCTTGGCAGTTTCCTTTCACATTTACCTAAGTGATCACATTTTGACTTGCCTAAACCTAATTTACATCTTATTTTTCATAAATATATCACTTGTATAAAATAAAATGTTCCTACCCCTTTTTACAGCCCAGTAGTTTACCTGTAATTAAATGCTTTACTATGACTCTCAAATAGCATCTCTTAGTCTACCAGGGACACTTGGTGACATCACTTATCATAGACCCATGTCTCTTCTTCCATAAACTTTATTGTCTTACAATATCTCTCTCTGTGTCTCTATCTTTCTCTCATCCATACCCAAACCCAAGTTTTATTGACATTCTGCACATTTGTTACCCTAGCACTTGGGAGGCTGAGACAGGAAGATCATCATGAGTTCAAGGCCAGTTTGAGCTACATAGTGACTTCAAGGCCAAATTGAACTGCATAGCAAGATCTTGCCTCAAAAATCCAGAGAGGGCTAGGGAGTTAGCTCAATGGTTCCGGCGCCTGTCTTGCAAGCGCAAGGACCCGGGTTCGATCTCCGTTAACCACATACAATACTGGGCATGGAGACTCACGCTCAGCAGCAGTCAGTACCACATACCACGGTGCCGGGCATGGTGGCTCATGCCTGCAATCCCAGCACTCAGGAGGCAGAGGCAGGAGGATTGCTGTGATGTGAGTTTGAGGCTGAGCTCAGGGCCAGCCTGAACCACAAAGCGAGACACTGTCTCAAAAAAAAAAAAAAAAAACCTTAAAAAAAAAAAGGACCTACAGCAAACCAAATTTACACCAAAGGAATCAGAACAGTGACGGCTAGGCCTGTGGTAGACTGCTGACCGTCCACTTTACTTGAGGGTTCTCAGCTAGACTGTTTTCCCAACCCTACTAAAGTTAGACACAGCCATGTCACTGAATTCCTGCCAGTGAAAAACAAATGCAAACAACTTATGCCAGTTCCAGGTGGGCTCTTACAAATGCCCAAATACACCCTTGCCAAGGTTTTTTTGAAACTTCCTCTAATACTTTGGCTATGAGGACAACTTTCAAGGCAACCTAGAAAGCCATAAATTGAAAATGACAGCCTGGTTCACACTCCCATGTGATCAAATGTATCTGCCATGGACTATTATGGGAGCAAGACTTGAACTTGCGTCTGAACTAAGGTATATTTTGAGGACCCATTTGTTGTAGCAAATAGATTTATGACTACAAAATAGTAGGTCCTGTTAAATGTTTGAATATTTGTCAAATGAATTTGTTGAACAGAATGTACCAAATCTCTGGATAGTACTTACTGGCATAGTGGGGTACATTGGGAGCTGTATGGAAAAGCTTATGGATTCCATGCCCACAGTAACTTCGAACAACTGAAAACCCGTTTGCCTGAGCGTGCTTCTGAATGATGTTTCCCAGCTCCCTGTAGCGAGCACCAGGTTTCACTGAAAGAGAGAGAGATGATGTGTAACAAAGTAATAATAAGGAACACTTAAGAGAGTCATATCTATGTGTCAAGAACCTTTATAAGTACTTTGTATGTCATCATGCCTAAAATTACACATGAGGAGACCAATCACACGGAGGCTAGCTACTACACAGCCAGCAAATGGTAACGGGCCAATTCCAAGTAGAGCACCTCAGTTCCTCCTGAAGAGAAGAGGACACCTTGCTATGCTGTGTAAGTGGGGACAGCCACCTTTTGCTTTCACTTGTAACAGACATCAAACAATACAATGAAAAACATATTTCTTTTCATATTCTTCTCTAAGGTCAATATTCCATTCTACTTTATTCTAGTGTAGTGTAGTCTAGCCTAGTGTATTGAACACAATAATTAGGAGAAGAAAGTATATCATGAAAAAAAGGAATGTCCAAAAAGTAACTTATTTCAAGATGAAATGTGGGTAACTTCTGAATAAATTATTTTCCCTGGGCTTCTTCACCCCCCATAAAAATGGTTCTCTATTCATAGCTCCTTGCAACAGATCCTAGGGTGTAGAAAGGTATTTTTTCACTATATATTTATAAGTAATTTTTATTACTTTTAGTACTGATAGATTTTTTTAGAAAAGAAAGAAATGATTCTCACTGCTGTCAAGACTGTTCTAGCACTAAGATTTCAAGAATGAAGCACACCTGGAGAATCAAGCCAGGCTTCTGGATGTCCCTGAACTCCTACAATCTCTTAGTATGACTTCCCACTGGAAGTTCAGCTACAACAGTTTCCTGATCCAATCAAATTTTTGTTCAAGGGCCGGGGATTTGGCTCAGTGGTTCCGGCACCTGTCTTGCAAGCGCAAGGACCTGGGTTCGATCCCCGGTTAACCACATACCATACTGGGTGTGGAGACTCACACTCAGCACCAACCAGTACCACATACCACAGTGTCGGGCATGGTGGCTCACGCCTATAATCCCAGCACTCAGGAGGCAGAGGCAGGAGGACTGCTGTGATGTGAGTTTGAGGCTGAGCTCAAGGCCAGCCAGAACTATAAAGTGAGACCCTGTCTCAAAAAAAAAAAAAAAAAAAAAAAATTCTTGTTCAAAAGCTTAGGGAACTGTAGTTTAACCAATATTTAATTTCCTCTTAATCATATGTTCCGTATGATGACTTTTTTTTGGCAAGAAGGTCTTATAATTTTGAAACCAGTATGTTTCAGATAATTTTCTTTTATTACCATTCAGAGCATTCTATAAGCCACAGTTTGGGGCAGTGAGGGCAAACACAACCAAGTCTTAACCATTCTGAGCAATACATAATAAAGAAAGTCTCCATTCAACAGTAATGACAGAGAGAGATGGAGGAAGATTCTTCCCTGTCAAGCCAGGGACAACTCCAATCCCAAGGGTAAGATCTGTAGAGACTATGTTCTTCCCACAGAGAGTGATGGGATCCACTGTACAGACATAAGGTCATCACCACAAAACACTGGCAGGCCCCCAAATTGCCATAATGCACATATTCAGAAATCCTACTCTAAAAAGCTCATGTCAACAACGTTTCAAACTCTCAATGCTCTGTACTAGAGTAGGGAACACAGTGAGTATTTTTGAACTACGGGGGAAAAGAAGCAAGAATGACATTTACAGTGCTATGGACAATACTTTCCAAAAAAAGGAATATCCAAAAAGAAACTTGACTTATTTCAAGATGAAATGTGGTTAACTTCTGAAAAAATTGTTTTCCCTGGGCTTCTTTACCCCCCATAAAAATGGTTCATGTCCTCAGCCAATACTTTCCAAAAATCAAGAAAATTCTGATACTATGAAGTATGTATTATAAATCTATTGAAAGAATCTGCATTGGGGCCTGGAATTTAGCTCAGTAGCTCTGGTGCCTGTACTGCAAGTGGAAGGGCCCCAGGTTCGATCCGGTAACCACATACAACAATACTGGGCGTGGAGAGTCACGCCCAGCAGCAATCAGTACCACATACCACAGTGCTGAGCATTGTGGCTCTTGCCTGTAATCCCAGCACTCTGAGACGGAGGCAAAGGCAGGAGGATTGCGGTAAATTTGAGGCTGAGCTCAGGGCCAGGCTGAACTACAAAGCAAGAACCTGTCTCAAAGAAAAAAAAAAAGAATCCGTATATATAGCTTTGTGTATAAAGATATATTTATGTAGAAAGATTTCTAAGATACTAGCTGAAAAACTCCAAATTACAGAATATTACAAATATTATAATTCCAATTAACCTAATTAAACATTTACACATACTTGCATGTGCCTTAGAGCATAGAAGAAAGGAAAATATTCAACTAGATGTTAACAACAGATACCTCTAAAAAAGGAAGATATAAAAAAAAGCAAAGAGGAAACAAATGTAAAGAAAGCTCCTTCATTTTCCTCCTAAAAATCTTGTTTTACTTTTCTGTGAAGAGAACATAAATTCTTACTAACTCAAAGAATAAAAAAGTAGAAATAAAAATTGTACTGAAGAACCATCCACACACCCTTCCTCATTTATTAGGCAGAGAAACAGAAGACGAATCTCGAAAGAGACAGGATGCCAAGCAATCACCTCATCCACCCTTGTCAAGGGATTCCCAGATCCTCTCTAATCCCATTAATTGCAAAAACCTAAAGATAACTCACATGGCAGAGGTGCATAAGAAGAAGCAAAGTTGGAAGGCAAAGAAAATACTTTGTAATACGACGAGTTACTCACAGCCCTTCAGCACACAGCAATACCCATGGTGCCTCCATGGAGACTGACCTGCATCAATGGCCTGCATCAGGCACTCGTATGTCGTCTGCACTAGTTTCCGGGCTCCTTCATCCACATCTCCAACAAAAAATGTCTCATTCAGATCCCCATGATACCCACTGCGGTAAAGAGTGATATCCACTGCAAAAGAATATGCAATTATATATACTTGTTTTCATTTCAAAATAAAAGAGTAGATGTGTTTTGAAAGAAAAAAGTTTTTCCATTGTGAGAGGATCAAGCAACTTAATGAAGAATAAAAACCCTTCTGAAGTGTCAAGAGTACACACCAGTGAACCTATTCTAACCACTGGAGAGAAACTCCTTGAGGGTAACTGTCATGCTCATTGTAGAGCACAGGAATGTGACGACCAGGCAGCACATGCCACACGACAGGTGGTTATAGTAATGAAATCATATGTAGCACAGAAAGTGAAGAAGGATATAATTATCAAGATGAATCAGAAGGGTAATATTAAACTGAAAACCCTGCCACATTTTCACATCGAATAAAAAGACTATTTTCACTTATTATGTACATTGTAAATGTAATAAAAATAACAAGGCTTAAATGAAAAACAGAGTCTACTATGATGGTGCACTTTGGGAAAGTGAGGAAAGAGAATGCTAAATTCAAGCCTAGACATGGCAACTAAGCAATCTGGTGAGACATTTAAGTCTAAAAATAAAAAAATTTTTAAAAAAAGAAAAGGGCTAGAGATACCCAGGAAAGGTGGACAGAGGAACAGAAGAAAGGGAGGAAGAGGAAAAGGGAAAGAGAAAGGGAAGGGAGGGGAGAGGAGGGCAAGAGAAAGTGAGGGGGAAGGAAATAAAAAAAGAAAAGAGGAAATAAAGGAGAAGAAAGGGAAAGAAGAGGGCTCAAAACCCAGTGGATTCTAGACAAATATGCTAACTGAAGTAATTAACAAATGCAATTAAAATAGTACATCATGATTAAATCTCTTATACCACTCACAACCGCCATCACAAGTGGCGTCAACTTAGAGCAATCTTTAACATTTGGGCCCACACTTCCTAGAATTCTTAACAAGATTAATTTCAACAATATTAAAAATGTCATCCAGGGGAGCTTGTGTCAATATTATTTTTAAACCCTTAGGAAAATGCCTTTGTAGCTTCTCCTTTACATTGGCAGCTCCCCAAAACAGCAGAGCACAGAGATCCCAAAAGCCACTCTACTCAGTTAAGGCACTTCTATGAGATTTGCACCTGTTGTCTTAAGGTCTTTATTTATTGTGAAAGGTTTCTACTATGTGTTAAGAAAGCTTGCCCTCATCTCTAAAAATATTAGTGTGGACTGAAAGCATACAGATAGGAATCAAGTCAAGAAAATTAAAGTCATTTAACAGATTCTCAAAATGTTTCTCTGCTTATGGTAACAAAATAACATTCCTGTATTTCTTACCATTAACAATATCCCCTTCTTGCAAAGGTCGTCTGTCTGGAATTCCATGGCAAATGACTTCATTCACTGAGGTACAACAAGACTTTGGGAAATTATAATAATTCAGAGGAGAAGGATAGCAATTTCTTGAAATGCATGCCTGTAATAAAGAGAAAATAATATTTAATGTACCAAAAGAAAAGTCTGATGCAATGGATCAGTTTTTAAAATCTGAAAATAAAGATGCTATGTAAAGAACTATTTAATATTTTATTTTAAAAACAATATTTTTGTTTGGCTGATTAGACTCTGGAGTGTATATGTGTGGATGTGTGTGTTCATTCTTCCACACAGGGTTCTGTTAAGTTGCTCATACGGCTCTACAACTCATGGACTGAAAGAGATCCTCTAGCCTCAGCCTCTCTAGTATCTGGGATACAGGTTTCTATCTCTGCAACCAGCTGAGAGCTATAATCTTAAAGGGTGCCCCATTGGCCTTATGCTAGTCAGCTACAGTGTATGTAAACCATTTTTCTCCTTTTTGAGTTAAGGTCATACTAAGTTACTAAACTGAACTGGCTGGGCTCAAATTTGCCATCCTCCTGCCTCAGCCTCCCAAGAATACTGAAATTAAATGCATGTACTACCATGTCTAGTTCAACAGGCATTTTTTGAAGTAATTATAATTTCTTATATAAAAATAAGCCTTCACCTCTATAACCAGAAAATGTATACTAATATAGTTAAGAAATAGTAAAGAAGTCTGAGACATCTTATGCACTACATTCGATGGAACAACAAAAGTACTTTTAGAAACGTTCTGGCCTGTACAAGATTTACTTCACTTGAATATTTTATACACTTAGTAAATCACAACACATTCTCTGTTTCCATACAGCCACACAACCTTCAGATTTCTCAAGTTTACATAAAATATAATTTGTGGGATATTATCAGAATAGCAATTCCACTATTACTGGAAATCTAAATTAATCTGAAGTTTTATCAACCACAAAAAAACCTAAAGATCAATAACTACATTCCTGTAGCTTGTTCCTTGTTTACAGATAAACCCCTACTTTTTAGAGTGGTATAAAAAGCAATTTAGAGTACTATAATCAAAGTGTCTGACCAAAAAATGCCAACTCCATCACCAACAAACTGCATAACCTAGAGCAATTTAATTGGTATTTTTTCTGCTCAGTTTCCTCACCTATAAATGAATAGGTTACTAGCACATAGATCAAAACATTCTTGGGGTGAGTAAATGAATCCATGTGAACAATACTGGCCAGAGAAAGCATTCCAAACGTTTACTGTGCACTGGACAGTTCATGGTAACATATGTAACAGTATTTCAAAAATCAAGACTTGAAAATTCTGAACTGAAAATTTATAAATATTTTTATAGTTTGACATACTGTCAGATTCTGACATATTATATCTATCTTCAGTTATAATACCACTACCATACATAAGTTCTGTTCTTGCCATACAAAAAATAGATATAAATATCTTTAAACTTTTTACTTTAAATTATTATAATTTGCATTTGTCTACCAGAACAGGTTTAATCTTTTTTCCAAGTTATAACTACCTCATGAACACTTCATTTGTGAACAACTAAGTCATACAATGTGAACAATCATCTCCTAAAGTCTTCTTTTTTAAAAAATCTTTATTGGTGCATTACATATACGCATCATGATTTCACTCCATAATGGGGATTTGTACCAGTATGACACAACTTTATTCTCATTTTTTCCCATAGCCCTACCCACCCTACCGTCCCCCTATATACATAAAACTTGTTTCCTTTCTTTTTTGTTACAATCTCATTATTTTTCCCCCTTCATTCTATTTTACTTTGAACATTTTCTATTTCACAATATATAACATACAATTCTAGGACTCATTTACATCTTTATTTTCTCATACCACAGAAAAGATGCAATATGTACCTATCTGTGCCCTATTTATTTCACTTATGAAGATATCCTCAAGGTATGTCCATTTAAGTAGAAATGATTCAAACTTATCATTTTTTATGGCAGAGTAATACTCCATTCTGTAGAAGAACCACAGCTTTTTTATCCAGTCTCCAGCTGATGGACACCTGGGTTGTTTCCAAGATGTAGTAATCACAAATTGAGCTGCTATAAACATGAGTGCACATATGTCACTGTGATATGAGTCTTTTAATTCTTGTGTGTATATACCTAGCAGGGCAATGGCCGTGTCAAATGGCACCTCCCATCCTAGCTTTCTGAGGAATCTCCAAACTGATCTCCATCGGGGTTGTACGAGTCCACACTCCCTCCAACAGTGCAGAAGAGTTCCTTCTTCTTCGCAGCCTCGCCAACCATTTGCCAACCATTGAATCTGAAATGGCAGCCGTTCTATGTGGAGTGAGATGAAATCTCAGTGTTGTTTTCATCTGCGTCTCTCGAATGAGTAATGATGTTGAGCATTTCTTCATATGCTTCTTAGCTACTCTTACTTCTTCCTCTGAAAAATATCTGTTCATTTCAGGTGCCCATTTTTGAATTGGGTCTGTAAATTTGGGTGGGCTGATTTTTTGGGGCTCTGTATATATTCTAGATAGTAGCCCTTTGTCATCTAATGAAGTCTTAAGATCATTTTCTCAGTGGTAATTTTTATTTTAAAAATATCAATCTTTACTATAAATATGTATCTATTTATGGCCTGTGGATACAAAAGAAACACAATTTCTACTAATCCAGTGCTATTTTATTTCAGAATACTTGGTGTCTGCAGTAGCACAGTGTATTTAAAGCACTGATAAAATTAATCATTTTATAAACGATCAACTGAAATGCTGCCATTTAAAATAGTAAGTTATATCTGGCCGGGGAGTTAGCTCAGTGGTTCCGGCACCTGTCTTGCGAGTGCAAGGACCCGGGTTCGATCCCTGGTAACCACATACTATACTGGGTGTGGAGACTCACACCCAGCAGCAACCAGTACCACATACCACAGTGCCGGGCGTGGTGGCTCACGCCTGTAATCCCAGCACTCGGGAGGCAGAGGCAGGAGGATTGCTGTGATGTGAGTTTGAGGCTGAGCGCAGGGCCAGCCTGAACTACCAAGCAAGACCCTGTCTCAAAAAACCTTAAAAAAAAAAAAAAGGATGTAAAAAAAATAGTAAGTTATATCTGCAATCATAACACTCTGGGAAGCTGAGGCAGGAAGACTGTAAGTACAAATGAGATGCTGTCTCTAAAAACTAATAAAACAAAACAACCCTAACCCTAAGACCTGGTATCTAAGTCCTTAGCATCGTAAGAAATAAAAACTTAAGCCCACCTCAGAGCTTGGTATCACAGATATAGTAGTTCCTCGGTATGTGTAGGGAAATTAGATCCAGGGTTACCCTTAAACACATCCCTGTAGATGTTCAAGACCCTCACATACAACAGTACAGTGTCTGCATGAGATGTGTGTATCTACCCACATAGTTTAAATCATCTCCACATTACCTATCATACCAATACAATGTAAACATTATGTAGAGTCATTCTGGGATGGAGATTTATTTACCTCAGTGTTACCATGCCTGCCTTGCATGTGCAAGGTTCTGAGTTCAATCTCTGATATCCCCCATCAAAATTCTCATAGCAATAAACAAAAATATTTCATTCTATAAAACGTTTTAAAAAAGTAAAAGATTTATACAATCTGAAGAGAAACCAGAGTATAAAGAAGAGTTATTCTATACTGTTTAGGGAATGGCAAAAAATTATACATGTTCAATGCAGGTGTAATTTTTCCCCAAAATCCTCTCAATCCATGATTGGGTGACTCTACGGATGCCTACCATCCAGAAGGCTGGCTGTACTTACAGATGACAGTAACAACTGCTGAATGCTTTCTACATTTAAGTAAGTCAAGTCAGCTTAATCGTGTTATTCAGACATTTAGAACTTAAAAACTGATTATGATGTGAAAGTTTTTCCAAAGTAAAAGAGTAAAGTTCTTACTAAGTGAACAGCATGATCTATTTCTTCAGTAGTCACACCTGGTTTAACCATCCCAGCAGCAATATCCAGAACTTCTCTAGCAAGCTGTACAAGAAGAACACAGCACATATGAGAAGATATGAAAAACAAAACAAAGCAAAAAAGGAATCTGTAACCTTTGTATCATCTTAGATTTTAGGGAAAGCTGGTAACATGAACTTTCCACTTCACATTAATTATCATACAAAATGTTAATGTATAAAATTACATAAAAAGTCAGTTAAAGCTTATTAACTACATTTAACTGATTTCTCTGTGAAAATATATATTGATTTAAAGCAATAAGCAATTGTAAAGCTGAGCCATCCTTCTCATATTTCTGTAATAGAGAAGAAAAAAAATGATTTTCTCAATGAATAACAAATGCAAAGAATGTAAAGTTCTACAGAGTTAAAAGAAAATACTATCAAGTTACTTTTAAAGTACTTTATAAAAACCTTAAGGATCAGACCAGGGATTTAGCTCAGTGGTTCTGGTGCTTGCCTCACAAGCACACCAAAAAAGAAAAAAAGCTAGCCAGATGTGGTGATGCATGCAGGTAATCCCAGCACCTGGGAGGCAGAGGCAGGAGGAATGCTTTGTGTTTGAAGCTAGCCTGAGCTACATAGTGAGTTCAGGGCCTGAACTACAAAGCAAGATCCTGTCTCAAAAAACTAGGGCCAGAGATTTAGCTAACTGGTTCCAGTGCCTGCCTTACAAATGTAAGGGCCTGGGTTTGATCCCCAGTAACCACATATAACAATGCAGGCCTCTTGACTCACGTTCACCAGTAATCAGTACCACATACCACACTGCTGGGCGTAGGGGCTCACTCCTGTATTTCCAGCACTCGGGAGGCAGAGGCAGAGGCAGAGGCAAGAAGATTGCTGTGAGTCTGAGGCTCACCTGGGGTACATAGTGAGCTCAGGGCCAGCCTGAACTACAAAGCGACCCTATTTAAAAAAAAAAAAAGACCTAAAAAAAAAAAAAAAGACCTACCCTAAAGATCACATCTAAATGAGCATTATCAAATGTGTCATTTATTTTTCCTTTAAAAAATGTAATTTCACCTAATTACCTACGAAAATAAAAGGACAAAATATCAATATGCAGCACAAGGTAAAAGGAATAAACTGGCAAGCAAATACTGATTAACTAATTTCCAAATGGGCTATTTAAGTAAGAAACAACTACTGCACTAAATTACATATTAATAATAATTTAATGAAAAGTATGGCTAGTCAAAGTCTTAAAACGTAATACCTGACACATTTATAAATCATCAAACAACTGACTTCATGTATTAAGTACTGCTTAAATTTGCCGTACCCTAAGGAAAAAAAATTAACTCACCCTACATACAAGTCGCATCCCTTCTATATCTTCAGATGAGAGTAACTTAATTTGAGAAGTTCCTTTAAGAGCCTGTTCAGATTCAGACATTCCTGGAAGGGAAAGTCAATAAATAAAACTGAAACAAACAGGAAGACACAGAATTCGTTACAATAATTACAACCCTGATGAATTATCAGACAGGGTCAAGGCTCCCTGTCTCATACAATGCTGTTTCTTATTTTGGGAAGGTCCAGGTTAGTTTACTTACAAAATATTTTCAACATGAAAAATAAATTTATTAAATAAATTGAAGAATTTTTTTTTTGAGATAGGGTTTAGCTTTGTTTCAGCTGGCCTTGAACTCGTGGCCATCTTCCTGCCTCTGCCTCCTGAGTCTTGGGATTACAGGTGTATGCCACCACAGCTGACTCAAATTGAAGAATTCTAAACAAAAATCTCAGACGTACTGGTATTAGAAATCAGTCAATATTTACACAGTATGTACTTATACGCTGTGTATAATAAGCTCAGTAAATGACTGACATTTCACTACTATCATACATACAATTTACAAAAAGCTTTCATAATTATCATTTCATGAAGCACCACTATATCAATAGTTAGTGAATCACATATACAGTATTCTGAAATAGGAACTTAAATCAATTACTTTCAAACTATGGTTTATCATCTTTCAATGTGCTGCAATATATTTTAAAAATTAATTTTACTGATACACAATGCTCATTTTCATCATAAGGAAGCTGTACCTGTGTGGGACATATCTGGATTCTTTCGCCCCCCACTTCCCACCCTTCTCCCTCTCCACTTACAAAAGCTTTGTCTCCATTTTTCTTTGTATTCTTTTTCTTTTTCTTTCCTTCTCTTCTCCCTTCCCCTCCTTGTTCCCTTATCCATTTGAATATTTTTTAAAAGTAAAAAGGAACCGAAATTATTAATTATGTTATACAAACTAGGACTAGTGTTACTATGTTTGTTAATTTATATATACACACTTTGATAGATCATGTCATAAAACCCTTTTCTGACTCTGTGTCATAGAAGTTTAAAATGTATTACCCTAGTAATCTGCACTAATAAAACCGGCCTATTCAAATTTCACAAATATTTAAAAGAAATAGAATATAACAATTTTTCGAAATCTGAAAAAATATACTAAACCATTAAGTAATCTTGTACATAAGCACTGGTGGAAAATTCCCACATGAAATATTACCAAATAGTATGAAAAATAACAACCACAAATAGAAATCATTACTGGAGTGAGATTCAGACAAAGCAGGGGTAGTTCAATATTAATGAGTTTATTAATTGAATTTATCATAGATTAAAGAAAGAAAAAAAATGACTATCCACAAAGACACATAGGATAACATGGCTAGTGACCACCTTAAGAAGACAGAGAGAAACCTCTTCCAAGATTAATGCATAAATTTAATGCTACCCCCCAAAAAAATGCCAAAGGATATTTCTGAGAACTAATACAAGCTGACTGTAAATTTTATATGGAAAAACATACTACAGTAACCAGAGAAACTATGAAAAGGGGGAAAGGTGAGGATCACCAGTAAAATATCACATGATTATAACAACTAAGAGTTTGGCAGAGGTGTAAGACCACACAAATGAGTCAAAGAAACAGAGAATTAAAATACAGACCCAAAGATATGTGAGCATTTAGCATAACAATATAGGCTGAATTTCAAATGTAGTAATAATAGATTGCATCTTATTACTTAAGAATGTTGAAAGATTGTCAAAAATATGATAAAATATAAATGATCAACTGAGGGAAAAAATGATTTTATTAAAAAAAAATTTTTTAAGAGATATAATGTAAACTTTTTATTAGACAGAAATGGTCCTGAAAGTTTTGAAATGGTTCAGGATATCAAGGTAGCCACGAAAATAGTTAATTCCCTTTTACTTCTTTGAATATTAGTTTAATTTACCTCTAGAAATTACCCAAGGATTTTTCTCTAAGTTTAAAATAATTCTGGTCTCAAAAATAAACAAGGCTTCTTCTTGAATAACACAATACTTTCATTTAGCTGCCAACTGACTTTTTTTTTTTTTAAATAATTGATTATAGCACCTCAGTTTGTGATAGCTAAATCTTGGAAACAGCCCAAATGCCCATCAATAGGGGACTGGATTAAATAGTTGTGGTTTTCCTATAAAATGGAATATTACTCAGCCATAAAGAATGATAAATGAGTCATTAATACTTAAATAGATGTACTTCAGAATATACTCATATGTGAAATAAATAGGACACAGATGTATAAGTAGCATATCTTTTTTCTAGTACGAAAAACTAGGTGTAAATGAATGCCAAAATGTATGACACGTAACGTGAAATAGGAAGAATATATGCAAAAAAAAAGGGAAAAGTGGGTTGGGGAAAGTAAAAAAGGGAAAGAAAAAATGACAGTTAAAAAACAGAAACAAAGCTTATATATATATATATATAAGAGGCGGGGACTGTTGGGAGGGCAGGGGAAAGGGGAAAAGTAAGAATCAAGATGTGTCATGTAAAGGTATGAGTTCTTAATGTTCAATGTGATCATAATGTATGTGTAATGTGTACCAAGGAAAAAATATTTTAAACACATATATCAAAGGATTATTTTCCTTAACACAGAAGGAATATTAATAAATCAATCTGGAAGAAAACTAATAATTAACAGTGGGTCTGAAAATATAAATAGTTCAAAAGAAAAATTCTTTTTAACATATGAAAAGATAAACTTTAAAAATAACAACAAAATGTCATTTTCATCTTTCATATTAACAAGGATCATAATGTTTGATAAACCAAAATGTTGAGGAAGATATAAAAGATCCCCATATTCAGGGGAGTAACAGCTGTCAAAAAGCTGTGAAATTTTTTACTGCTCAGAATCAAAAAATGTATGCATCTTTTGATCTATTCTACTTCAGGTAATTAACCCATGGAAATACTCAGAGACAAGCCAGATGTGGTGGCTCACACATGTAATCCCAGCACTTGTGAGGCAGAGGCAGGAGGATTGCTCCGAGTTCAAGGATAACGTGAGCTATATAGTGAGTTCAGAGCCATCCTGAACTAGAGAGAGATCCTCTCTCAAAAAACTAAAAAAACTTAAAAAGAAATACTCATACAAACAAAGATATAAATATCAGACTCATTACAAACTGGTAGAAGCAAAAATTTGGAAATAACCCATTCATTAGAAGAGACATGGTTTAATAAATTATGATATATCCATAATTTCATCCATATAATGAAATATTATAGCTACTTAAATGAAAAAAGTAACTTTATATGGGTTCATGTGGAATATTCCCAAGATACATTAATATATCAAGTAGCAAAATGAAAAATTCCATGTCATATGCTCCTTCTGTGTATAAATGCACTAGGAGTCTAATGTGTGTATATAGATAATCTCTGGAGAGTTCTGCAAGAAATTAGTCATAGAGTAGGACTTAATTTTCACTGCATGAGATGTATTTTTTTAATATATAACTAAACAGTACAATCAGATTAGAAAAATAATATGCCCTTAATAATAGTCTATTTTCCTCTTCTCTTTCAATTTATCTGCAACAGTAGGTTTAACTAAATTTTAAAGTTATATACAGAAGAATATAATATACTCTCTTTAATATACTCTCCTTATCTTAAAGCACAAAGCAAAGGTAGTTCAGCTTACATAAAACCCTATGAGGCTATTGATGATCAACCATCATGACACACCTAATCAGTAAATTTTCACAGTCCATTTAAATTGTACTAATCTAATCAAAGGTCAGAGGCTATTCCACTGACTGGCGCTATGAATCAGCCACAAATCGTTTTCTGTGTCTCACTACATATCTATAAAATAGGGAAGATAGCATAACCTAGTTCAGAAATGCTGAAAGTGTTAATGCAAGAACATGTGCAAAGCACAAAGTATCTGACACAGAGTTAAGCAAAAATAAACATCAGTTACTATTACAGAAGCAATAGCAGCAGCATCCTTATCATGACCACTATTATTACCACTATTTCTTTTATCACTACAGTCTATTCTTTAGTCGGGCATTAACCTCATGCCTCCATAATTTATTTTTGTCTTAAAGCTTTTACAGTATCATCCAGAATGTAGCCTTTCACAGCAAAGTAAACAAGGTATATAGGACTGGACAAATTTCCAGTGGGAGCAAAATAATCTTTAATTCTCTTAAACTCTCTAAGGTGGCTTGAAAAACCTGTTTACATTAAATCAAGTCCAGCATTAAAAACTTCTGTAAGGGCCGGGGAGTTAGCTCAGTGGTTCCGGCGCCTGTCTTGCAAGCGCAAAGGCCCGGGTTCAATTCCCCGGTAACCACATAACAATACTGGGTGTAGAGACTCACACCCAGCAGCAACCAGTACCACATACCACAGTGCCGGGCGTGGTGGCTCACGCCTGTAATCCCAGCACTTGGGAGGCAGAGGCAGGAGGATTGCTGTGATGTGAGTTTGAGGCTGAGCTCAGGGCCAGCCTGAACCACAAAGCGAGACCCTGTCTCAAAAAAACTAAAAAAAAAAAAACTTCTGTAAGAAAATTACCCCTTCCCTTTGCTGTAAAATACCAAGCCAACAGTAAGAAAGAAAGAACAAGCATACCAGAGCTTACCTAGGGGATGATCAGCATAATCTGGTCTCTGAATATAGCTTGGAACTGGCCTTGTTGGCATCTGAAAACATTGAAGATATTATTTATTTAAAATCTGTTAACTAATAAAGAAAATAAAACTGGGAAAATTTAAAAGCTCAAGTAGAAGTTTTTAAATGAAAAAAGTTTTAAATGACATATTAAAGATTAAAACAAATATTTCATTAAAATTAAGCCTCACTTTCCTAGTGTTATTACCACCCATTTAAGAGGTTTAAGAAAAGGAAGAGTCACGACTAGTGACTTCAAATTAGCTACAGACTACAAGGGGCCAGTGTGGTTCCATAAGCACCAGCAAGCAGACAACCACCATAAAATAATGTCTCAAGATAAATATGTACCACAATGTTCCTAGTCATCATCTCTGGGAAGGAGAATTAAAAAGATTTTTTAAGAATTT
This sequence comes from Petromus typicus, assembly GCA_004026965.1. NCBI lineage: Eukaryota > Metazoa > Chordata > Mammalia > Rodentia > Petromuridae > Petromus > Petromus typicus. The sequence continues at coordinate 46,038 of PVIR01001352.1, read as the reverse complement.
AAATTTAGGGGCCAGGGATTTAGCTCAGTGGTTCCGGCACCTGTCTTGCAAGTGCAAGGGCCAGGGTTCAATTCCCTGGTAAGCACATACAAAACTGGGTGTGGAGACTCACACCCAGCAGCAATCAGTACCACAAACTACAGTGCTGGGCATGGTGGCTCACACCTGTAATTTCAGCACTGGGGAGGTAGAGGCAGTAGGACTGCTGTGATGTAAGTTGGAGGCTGAGCGCAGGGCCAGCCTGAACTAAAAAGCGAGACCCTGTCTCAAAAAAAACACAAAAAGCAAAACAAAACAAACAAAAAACAGAATTTAAATTTAGTATGCATGTCAGAAGAGCTAGATTTTTAACACTGTCTCCACAAAGCAATGATCCATATTTACAGTGATGAATATGTTAATTACCATGACTTGATTATTATGTTATACCTATATCAAAATTATTTTATACCTCATAAATAAAAAAATTCAATATTTTTCCAAAATTTAAATAAAATCATCAATAAAGAGAATTTAACTATTTAAGGATAAGAATCAAATTTCAACTCTATTCCTACTAAAACTCTCCGAAGAACACTGGAAGGGCTAGGAGTGGTTCAAAAGGCAGTTATTAAGACAGAAATGTTACATTAAAACAATTTAGAAAACAAAATATACTAACATCAGAAAGAACGAAACTATTTTACTTTACCCTATTCTTTTTAAAATGTAATAAAGCTTTAATCCTTTCACTGAAAATTTTCTCTACTTCTTCCATGACCGTTAATTATCTCAACTAGCTCCCAAATAATGTACCTTAGAGCTAGAGAGGGAATTCAAGTTCTTTTGTGAACATAATCTTGCTCCACAGTTCCACTGGATTACAAATTACAATCATCACTGATAGTACACTCAAAATTGATCTTTTTACATGCTAAGTTCTTATGACCTTATTTACTCACCAGTGGATAATGTGGTCTGAGTTTACCAGTGTATCGATATCCTGCCCATGGGTCAGTGTTAATATCACCTTCAACCGTCCAGGAAGATACTTCTTGTTTTGCCTTTTCATCTTCTGGGGAAGAGATAAATGAATAGATATGAAGGGAACAAAAAGAACACAGTGAAGTGCTTCAGTAATTAAGCAGCACACTTTTATTGTCACTTGTTTTAAAATTAAACCACACCAGGGCTGGGGATTTAGCTCAGTGATTCCGGCGCCTGTCTTGCAAGCACAAGGACCCGGGTTCGATCCCCCGGTTAACCGCATACCGTACTGGGCGTGGAGACTCACCCCAGCAGCAACCAGTACCACACACCACAGTGCCGGGCGTGGTGGCTCATGCCTGTAATCCCAGCACTCGGGAGGCAGAGGCAGGAGGATTGCTGAGAAGTGAGTTTGAGGCTGAGCTCAGGGCCAGCCTCAACTACAAAGCGATACCCTGTCTCAAAAAACCCACACCAAGCACAAGAATCCAGCACATTTCTACTATAACCTATCAAAGCTTTACTTTACTGCTAGAGTGTCCTCTTGGAAGACTGAGGAGTTTTAGAAGAAAAAACATTATAGGAACAGCTATACCCCAAAGCAAATTTAAAATCGAAACTAATTTCTTGTTTAGCTGATGGGCAGCTTTTAAATCAATACTTCAAATTGCTGTGAAAACTTTATAGCCATCTTTTGCCTCTTTTCAGAAAGGAACACAAGCAGGAAAAAGAGGAAAAGGGAGAAAATAATATGCTGAAAGTTACTGAATACTCAAGAGGAAACTTAATCACATACATACCATTTTAGTTATCGATACATAATTGTGTTTACTGAAATACATGTAAGAATCTCTTTCAAAAAAGCAAGCCTTATTTCAGCACACTAGCTACACTTCTTTCTTATTCACTGAAGTCCTCCTCAAACAAGTACAGATCCATAAACCTCTCAGTACATGCAGCTCTTTTCTTGATTAACATACGCTACCACCGTTTGTTTGTTTGTTTGTTTGTTTTTGTTTTGTTTTGTTTTGTTTTGGTGGTACTGGGTATGGAACTTGGGCCCTTGTGCTTCCAAGGTAAACACCTAAGCTAAATCCCCAGCCCCTACACCACAGGTTTTAAAATGCAGACTTTAAATTAATTGTAGACATATGAGAAAAATAAAACTCTTGACTTATTCAAAATATAGAATGATATATAACCTGGGTTCAATCTTCAGCATGACCAAAAGAGAGACGTAGAGGAGGGTGGGGAGGGAGAAGGAAAAAAGAAAGGGAGGGAAAGGAGAGAAATAGAGAGGCTGCCTGAATGGGAGCATGTAATTTCAAACTAAAGAGGTTACTACAGAAAATCTAATTCCCTTATTTTACAGATGAGGAACCTGAGGTGATATGTATCATGTGATTCGACAGGGCCAGCTCCTCAATCCAGTGAACACATGGACACCTCCAGCCTGAAAGGCCACTCATGTGCAACAGACAGGAATGCAAAAATACAGCCAATCTATTTATATTACTTTAGAAGAGAATGTATTTACACCATCACTTAGAAAGTCTAAAAAGACAAAAAGGAGAGTCTGTTACTGAATTTTAAATATCTTTTTCCATTCTGTAGTTCAAGAAAACCACTGTGAATGTGAATGTCAATACAAAAACTCTATCATCCCAGAACAAACATGGACTCCATTCATTGCTACTAGGTTTAAACATTAAGAAAATTGTTCAAAATGCCTACTTCAGCTATGAATCATATGGAATAATTCTGCCTGAAACATACATTTCAAGAGTAATTTTCTCCTGAAATCTAGGGCAGAAAAGCAAGATTCAGGTTTTTACTCTAACATGTTCTTAGAGAGGAAAGCAGAGAGAAGGAAAACATGTAAAATTGGATAAGTCTTTCTACTGATTTGCATTCCTTCCTTCTCATAATCTATTTGCAAAGGAGAACAGAAAGCCCAATAACCCCAAAACCATCTACACAAAGCTGAAATATATCAAGTTCTTTTCTAATCTTTGGGTACAATTTACTTACAGAAATTTACACTTGGAAAGTAGTCCTAAATGCTAGACACACAACAAATATCTAATATACCCAAATTGAGGCTGAAAGCAAAACTGCATTAATAACTGATCTTTTAAATAATTGTGAAAGCATGGGGCATTATAAGCATCTGTAAGCTATCTTTCATATACCACAGTACAACAGGCTGAGGTTAAGTACAGGCCACATCTGAGAGCAAGAATTCCTCAGATATTCATTCATGCAAGGTCTGGCCCAAAGTGTACTGCATTCAGGCTTTATTCTTTTTTTGTTGTTGTTTATCTGTTTTGTTTTTTATAGTTCAAACTGACCCTGAGCTCAGCCTTGAACTCACAGCAATCCTCCTGCCTCTTGACTCACAAGTGCTGGAATTATAGGGGTGGGCCACCACGCGCCATACTGTGGCATGTGGTTTTGACTGCTGGTGGGTCTCCAGCTCAGCATTGCTATATGTGATTACAGGGATCAAACCCAGGACCCTTGCGCTTGCAAGGCAGGCACTGGAACCACTGAGCTAAATCCCTAGCCCCAGCCTGAGACTTTATTCTTTAAAAGCTTTCTCCAGCCATGTAAGATAATTGTCCATGTCCAAACTTTGCCTGGAATGGGATTTTCTAAATAATGAGGTTTCTCTTTAAAATTAAGATACTTCAGGTCATATTTCTGGCAGCTCAAAAGATAAGTCAATTTCTTTCACTTTTTACTTCAGGAAAATCAGAGAAAGAAATGAATATATATATGTGTGTGTGTATATGTATATATACATGTGTGTGTATATATATGTATATAATATAGGAATATATATGTGTATGTATGTATATATATATACACATTAACTGGGATACAAGTAACAGTCATGAAATTAGAAGTGCTATATTTACAGATCACATTAAAAGAAAACAATGCATACATACTCTAAAGACAGTGTTAGGAGAAGCACACCCAAACATCATCATTATGTGCTTTTCATTAAGAACTCTGAATGGTCTTCTTCAGTATGATACATAAACAAATTCTACTCCTGAATCACTTATTTAACTCATACTTGAAAATTTACCAAAGGCTGTACAAAATATTAAATTTTCCTAATTAAAAAAGCTCCAAGCCCAGATTTTTCACTGATCAACTTCATCAAACATTTAAGGAAGAACTAATACAAATATTACATATCTTCCAGAAAAAAGAAGATGAAGAAATATTTTCCATTTTATTTCATGAGACTAGAATTGCTCCAGTACCAAAACTAAAGGATTATAAGTAAATTATGGACCAACCGCCCACACCAACATATATATAAATCAGGTATTTTTAGTCAGAGAACAACTTATGCTACATGTTTTTAAAAAGGCTGAGAAGGATCACACTTTCATGATGAGAACTGCTTGCTCAAAGTGCCATCTCCGAATATGCTCCACTTCCTTCCTAGCCCAACATTCTTTCTTCCCTAACGCTTATCTCAGTACTCTTCTCAACTATGAAGACCACTCTTCCCTTCAGTATTCCCTTTTCTAGGACTATCACTCAAAACATTGTACTTTAGGGCCATATGTTAGGAAATGAAAGATATAGCTCTGGCCAGCTGAGATGTATCCCTAGCCAAGAACACTCAAAGGAATTAAGGACATATAGCTCACACACTGAAGAAAGTCACCCCAAAAGATCAGAGAGAACATCACCTAAAAGATGGAACCATACTAGGCACCATAAGTATAAGTAAACTCCAAATAGCTTACATTCATAATTCCACTTTTTTACATAAAGTGTTTAATTCCCTTATGATATAGGTAAAAGTAAAATAATTATTTCTGCTCTTAGAAATCCAGTACAAAACAGATGTACTTCAAGGAGTTAGCAAACATAACAAAACTATTTTAAGCTCTTTTTACTAATACTGTTTAACTTCAGACCCTTACAGTTCCCTGCACTTAAGTATTAAAAAATAACTAGCGGGGCGGGGATTTAGCTCAGTGGTTCTGGTGCCTGCCTTGCAAGTATAAGAGCCTGGGTTCATCCCCAGTAACCACATACAACAATGCAGGGAGTGGAGACTCACACCCATCAGCAATCAGTACCATATACCACAATGCTGGGTGCGGTGGCTCACCCTGTACTCCCAGCATTTAGGAGGCAGGGGCAAGAGGATTGCTGTGAGTTCCAGGCTCGCTAGGGCTACATAGTGAGCTCAGGGCCAACCTGAACTACAGAGTGAAACTGTCTCAAACAAAACAAAAACAACAACAACAAAAAAAAAAACCCTGGCTCAGAACTGCAAGATACCTACCATAAGGTATTTAATATATATGTGAACAACATTACATGACTTTATTTAAATCTAGCTCCATACTTCAATCTGAAGTGAAAATCAAAATGAGTAGCTCTGGTCTTTTATACTTCTATAAACTTTTACTTATCACTTATCATGTTCACTCTAACCATATTTTTCTCCCACAACAGCCTACCATTTTCATTAAATGTCTTATCGTTTTATATAATACAATCACAGAAAATAACATCTTTTTAAAATTTTTATTTCCATTTCTTTCAAAGGTGGTTTGATGTTATGACTTCAGATTTGTTTTCAAAACACAATCTACCAAACCTCCTTAAATCAAATAACTCCTAAAAAGATATCATTAGACAGATGAATACAAGATATTAAAAATCTGTGAGTTAAAACAGAAACCTAATATAAGTAACCCTGTGCTGCCTGCAAAGCCTTCATCCATCAGCATGGCAATGATGAAAGCACCTATCAATTTCCAGGTAATTATGATAAGCTTTCATAGCACAGCTACACTAATGACATAAATTTTCAGACTGAGGAACAGGAGCAGCTAAGAAGCAATTAATAGTTTCACTTTGTGGTGTCAAAGAAATTTCAAAAAAGATTAAATATTACACTGTGGATAATTACATTGATACCAAAAGGCAACTAATGGCCATCCCTCAGGAGCCAGGGAGAGGTTAAAGGACCGTCCTAGGACCCTCAAGTTCTTTTTATAAAATGGCATATATCTGCACATACCCACCCACATCTTCCCAGGTACTTAAACTCAACTCTAGATTAATAGAATGTAACAGTTATGTAAAGACCTGTCCTGCACATGTTCACTACAGATTCAAATTCTTTTCAAATACATTTGACCTAGAGTTATTAGAGTTACTTGAACCCATAGATGTAGAACCTGAGGATAGAGAAGGCTGACTGTAATACAATTTTGAATTGAAAAAAAAAATACAAATTAAAAACCAAATATAAAGAAAAGGGACAGGGCTAAATAGCTCTCACATGCCCCCTGCATACAACATGAAAACACTTTCAGTAAAGACAAGAGAGTGGCAAAAGTTCAAGACATTATCAGTTATCAACCAAGACCCATCTAGTCTATCAAAAATACCATTTTTTTTTTTTAGGTTTTTTGAGACAGGGTCTCGCTTTGTGGTTCAGGCTGGCCCTGAGCTCAGCCTCAAACTCACATCACAGCAATCCTCCTGCCTCTGCCTCCCAAGTGCTGGGATTACAGGCATGAGCCACCACACCCGGCACTGTGGTATGTGGTACTGGTTGCTGCTGGGCGTGAGTCTCCACGCCCAGTATGGTATGTGGTTACCGGGGATCGAACCCAGGTCCTTGAGCTTGCAAGACAGGCGCCGGAACCACTGAGCTAACTCCCCGGCCCAAAAATACCATGTTTTAATGTTAAATACATGAAGCAACACAAAAAAGGTATCGCAAATAAAAATAGCTTTCAACCTGATACTTTTAGAACATTCAAATATACACTTTCAAAATTATATGAATTTCTGTCTTCTAGCACAAAAACCACTTCTGAGGACAAATGGTATAAGGATAAGTGATTTACTTACTTGCTTTCTTATGTAGTAACTTGTGAGTAGCCCAACTTCCTTTAAAACATTCCTAAAAGAGCAAACAAGGATATTAGTACCAGACTTTCCTTAATTAGAAACATTTTAATTTTAATTTTATTCATTTATTTTTTTGAGACAGGGTCTCACTTTGTAGTTCAGGCTGACCTTGAACTCACTATGTAGCGCAAGCTGGCCTAGAACTTCTACAATCCTCCTGCCTCTGCCTCCCGAGTGCTGAGCTTATAAGTGTGAGCTACCACACACAGCAAGAAACATTTTTAAGGAATGTTATATATAACACAGTAATTACAAGTTTTATTTGCAACAACTGAAACAATGTACAAATTAAGTATGTGGGAAAAGCTCATGATAACTAGTCAACATTTCAGTTCAAAAATAATATAAAGCTGACTTCAAATAAGCAGGTAAAATTAGTCTATACTTAAATGGTAGTCACAATATTTTGATTTTATCTCACTAAATTACAAAGCATGTGCAAAGACCCATTAGCCAATTAACCACAATGAAAAAAATTTACAAGGAAATGTTTAAAAAAATTCCACTATTTATAGCAAACTCACAATCAGTGATACATATATTGCCACCCATCTAATCTGTTACTATAGTTCCTACATCCATCCCAGCAGTGAACCTTGCAGAGGAAGAGACTATGTATCAAAATTCACCACTGCCACCCAAACTCAAGTACAACGCTTGGGTCATGTGGGGTTTCAGTACTGTTGACTGATCAGAATAGATAACTAAACATAAGACTTCTCACTTATGAAAATGTGTGTTCATGCATCATTACTAGTTGGCAGGGGATTTAGCTCAGTGGTTCCAGTATCCGCCTCGCAAGCACAAGGTCTCAAGTTCGATTCCTGGTACCACACACCACACCCCACCAAAAAATGAAAGAAAGAAAGAAGTTACTAGCAATAAGTAACAAATTCTGAAAATAAACTCAATAATGAGTTGAATTCAGTAAGAAACTCAAGTATTTAGAAAAGAATTCAGGTAGCCATACATCTTATTTATACTTTCACTTTTATCATCTCCACTTTCAAGAGTTCCATTCCTCAAATAAAAAATTCAAAATACTAAGAAAATTTATCTTTGAAAACATTAAAGAAGACATAGGCAAGAGAAAAGATGGGGGGAAAAACACACACAGGGAAAAACATCCTTAAGATATTAGTATTCAAATGACACACAAGGGACTGTGAGGCTGCCCTCTGGCAGTTTATGTAAGGATTTCTAAAGGGTCAGTCTTCCCCTCCTAGGCCATGATCCTCACTCCTACACCTTTACTCTCCTGTACCCACAAGTTTACAGACAGGAAAACCCAGGTCACACCTACATCTTCCTATTACTACAACCTACACCCTAACCTGATTTGAAAATTACTAGAAAGGTGTCTAAACATTAAAGATGCTTTAGTTTTTAAGCTATAACTGAGCTCAGACTTTTGGGGAGGGTGGGAAGGATGGGAGGCAGAATAATGGCACTTCAAAGATGTCAATGTCTTTAACTTTGGAAACTATAAACATGCAGTTTATTCGACAAGGGAGATTTAAGGAGATAGCTCTTAGAATGACAGATTATTCTATCTAGGACTGGAGCGAATGTGGCCAAAAGAGTCTTTAAAAGGTAGAAGAGGAAGGCAGACGTAAAGAAACATGTAATAACAGCAGCAAAATCAAAGAGGTGTCACAATCCCAGCCTTGAAAATGGAGAAGGTGAACCAAGAAATGTGGACAGCCTCTAGAAACGGAGGACAAAGAAAAGGATTCCCCATAGTGCCAGAGAGGAACACATAATCTGCAAATAGTCATTTCTAGCCTTGCGTCCTGTCAAATTTCTCACCCACCAAAATGTTAAGAAAGTGTTTTTGGGGGCCTGAGATTTAGCTTAGTGCTAAATTCCAAACCACAATGCTGGGTGTGGTGGCTCACACCTGTTAATCTTAGCACTAGGGAGGCAGAAGCAGAAGGACTGAGTTCAAGGCCAGTCTGAGCTACAGGCAGTAGCCTGTATACAGTAGCCAATATACAGGCAGGCCTGAACTACAAAGCAAGACCCTGCCTCAAAAAATTTAAAAAAAAAAAGAAGGAAACACACACACAAACACACACACACACACACACAAATTTGTGTTGTTTTAAACTATCAAGTTTATCATGTGTTACAGCAGCCAGAAAACTAAAATAGGAGATAAAAATAAGTGTTTATGCCTGTTGTCAAAATGCACAAAAAAAAAAAAAAAAAAAGGTCACAACTGAAAAAGACAATCAGTTCTTCCCTATCTTTGTTATAGAAACCCAGTAGAAAACAACTACAGCTGAGCTACTGACCAACTTGGGTCAGTGTTATTGATTTTCTGTTTCAAACTCTGGTCTCCCAGGCCTGGAGCCCCTGTCCTATATATCTGGGGTCCTGAGTTCTCTGTGGATATTAATATTATGGCATCTGCCCTCCTGCTTATGGACTGACTCTTAAGAAAGACCTTACCTTAGAAAGAAGTGTGGATAAAGAGAGGGAAAAAAGAGACAAAAATGACCTTTATCCAGGATGACATTCACAGATGTGGCCATGGAATGATCCCAGGAGTGGGAATACCTGGGCCCTCCTCAGAGGACTTATATATGGTGGTGATATTGAAGAACTATAGGAACCTGGTCTCGCTGGCAAGAACCTCTATGTTTAGAGTACTCTCTCAATTTTGGAGCAACGAAAATAGTCCTGGACTGTGAAGAGTGAAGTGAAAATATAATCAGACACTTCTGTTATACATGTTGTCAAGAAATTATTGTCAGAAAAGGACATTTAAAACAAGACAGTTATTCTAAACAATGATGTTGGAAAGACAAGATGGAAATGACAATGAAGATTTTGATTTCAGGCAAGTCTAGCAAAATGTACATCAGTTTGAGAGTCACCAAGGACATCACAAAAATAATTTAAAAGCACTGACTATGACTAATGAAAAAAAAATCCCACTGGTACAAAAGATCAACTTTACCAAAGGTGGAATATTATCTCTTCAAAGTAGAAGGCTTCAGGAGAAAATGTATTTTATCAGTATTATAAACATGATAAATATGATATATGTACTAAAACAAAGAAATAAAATAACCTATGCTGTGAGGTCCCCTGGGGCTCAACAACGCTGGCTCCATAAAGGAAGTGGAAGGCAGCACGTACACAGAGGGCCCTTCCGGGCCACAGTGATTGAACGAAAACAGAGAGACAGAGACTGCCCCCTATAAAGCTGGTTTGGGGCAGTTGAGAACAAGGAAGTGGGGCTGTATGTAAGTGCTGAGAGTGCTGACAATAAAGGCTTCTCCACCATTTCATCTCCACGTGATGACTCCTGCCCGTGGTTCACTGCCAGATGAGTAGCCCTTGGGAACAGGACCCGGCACTATACCAGTAACAAGTATTTGGAATGTCTTTTTAAGATTGGAGTAAGCAGGCCAGGGATTTAGCTCAGTGGTTCTGACGTCTGTCTTGCAAGCACAAGGGCCTGGGTTCGATCCCCACTAACCACATAAAATACTGGCTGTGGAGACTCACGCCCAGCAGCAATCTGCACCACATACCACAGTGCTGGGCGTGGTGGCTCACGCCTGTAATCCCAGCACTCGGGAGGCAGAGGCACGAGGATTGCTGTGATGTGAGTTTGAGGCTGAGTTCAAGGCCAGCCTGAACTACAAAGCAATACCACCTTGTCTCAAAAAAAAAAAAAAAAAAAAGAGTGGAGTAAGCTTTCAGTTACATCCAGCTAAACTTGAAAAACTTGAAGCTGAAGGAAAAATTTATGAATGTAATTAAGGTGAGTTTATCAATGATCACTGTTCCTTTGCTTCATCACTCCAAAGCATTCCTCTTTGTGTCAACAACAAAGTTTTTAACAAATATAGGAACGTTTTATCAAAAAACAAGTATTATAGAAAAATCTTACAAATGTAATCCCTATGAAAAGGCATTTAAGAAAGCTGAATCCTTACTATTCATCAGAGAATTCATTCTGGCTAAAAACCTTACAAATGGAATGAGTATGTTAAGGCCTTCTCCAGTTTGCAAATCTTAGTACATATCAGAGAATCCACACCAGAGAGAAACAATATAAATGTGCTATTTGTGTTAAGGGCTGTAATCAAAACAAAATCTTCTAAGTCATCAAAAACTTCATACTGAGAAGAAACCTTGTAGATGTAATGAATGGGGCAAAGCCTATTCTGAGCATTCAAGGCTTAACCTTACAAGGTGCTGAGTGTGGAACGACTTTTAAAGGAAGCTCAAATCTCACTAATCATCACAGAATTCATTCAGGACAGGGATCTTCCAAATGTTAAGGAATCTAACAAGTGCCAATTCATATAGGAGAGAAACCCTACAAATGTAGTAGTGTGGCAAAGCCTTTACTCAATCTGCAAATCTTACTTGATTTCAGAAAATGCATACTAGCAAACACTGTAAAGCCAATAAATACAGCAATGTATTTATTAAAAAATCAATTGCTGGGAACCAACCTGTTTAAAAATTGCAAGGTCAAAATTGACCAGGCTATTCTGCTTACAACCAAACTTTAAACTTGACTTTCGTCTCATCTCTGGTAGCAACAGAGACTCAATGGTCCCACATGCTGTGATGCTTCAGGGCAAAACTGCACCAGATCTCTCCCTTCTCAAAAACTATTGCTAACAGGCCCGGGATATAGCTCAGTGGTTCTGGCACCTGTCTTGCAAGTGCAAGGGTCCGGGTTCGATCCCTGGTAACCACATAACAATATTGGGTGTGGAGACTGAACCCCAGCAGCAACCAGCACCACATACCACAGTGCCGGGCGTGGTGGCTCACGCCTGTAATCCCAGCACTCGGGAGGCAGAGGCAGGAGGATGGCTGTGATGTGAATTTGAGGCTGAGCTCAGTGCCAGCCTGAACTACAAAGCGAGACCCTGTCTCAAAAAAAAAAAAAAAAAAAAAAAACCTATTGCTAACATCTGCCTTGCCCCAGAGATCCTCATCTACATAACCTCTCCAAAACTATTGTTAGTGTCCCCCCACCCCACCCCCCACCCCCGCCTTTCCAGATATTTTAAAATGTAAATAATAAAAGGTGTGGTAGACTGGGGTCGGGATCCTTGCCGCCCAGAGTAGCATGGACCAGACCCAAACTCAGTTTTCTCTAAGTCTCATTTCTGCTTAAATATTAGTTATTTCACCCTGTGCAGTAAACTCACAAGAGACTAGAACTTAATACAAAAGTTCTAGTTACGTTCCCTTCCCGCTTCCCATAATTCCTCGTAGGGAGACACCTTATATATCTAGTGAGTGTGGCAAAATCTTTAGCAAGTGTACAAGTTTTACTCAAAGCCAGAAAACACCTGCCATGTATCTGACAAGGCCATTCACCAGGGCTCACAGTTAACTTTCCTGTAGAATATACATCTTTGACAGACTGCTTAAACGTTGTGAGCTTTTACAAAATGTTAACTTCGAAGTCATGACAGAATTCATATTGCAGAAAAAACATACAAAAGTACTGAATATGGTAGGGTCTTTCTTTTCAGGATCCATTCCAGTGAAGAATTTATATTGTAAGGAAAACTTACAAATATAATGAGTATGACCAATCACATAATGATTTTTTTTTAAAGGTTTTTGAGACAGGGTCTCACTTTGTAGTTCAGGCTGGCCCTGAGCTCAGCCTCAAACTCCTATCACAGCAATCCTGCTGCCTCTGCCTCCCGAGTGCTGGGATTACAGGTGTGAGCCACCACGCCCAGCACTGTGGTATGTGGTACTAGTTGCTGCTGGGCGTGAGTCTCCACAGCCAGTATTGTATGTGGTTACTGGGGATCGAACCCGGGCCCTTGAGCTTGCAAGACAGGCGCCAGAACTACTGAGCTAACTCCCCAGACCCATAATGATTATTTTTTTGACAATAGGCTATGTGTAAAGGAATTCATACTGAAGAAAAAAAACAACTAAAGACAAAATTTCTGCTGCAAAAGAGATGCTGTAATTTATCAATGATCAGTGGTCTCAAATGGGAATATGAGTTTTCTTCAATGTTACATCTATACAAAAAAAATACACGTTAGCATTAAACCATAGTAAAGACAACTGTAACAGTAACAATTACCTATTACTGAACCTCTACATTCTCATTTTATCCTCACGAAAGCCCTTCAACACAAACAGAATGATTCTCATTTTACAAACAATACTGAAGCACAGACAAGCAATCTGTTTGTCATATAACAAAACCATAACCAGCAGAATCAGGACTCTGAACCATAATTACAAGATTATGGGTCATGCTTTCTCACGGCTTTATTGTGGTGTACATATTCTGGGATAAGTATAATGGGTGTGCTGTGTGTGTATGTGTGTACTATATTCAAAGCATAAACACCAAACTTGAAACTGGAAGCATGAGGCTTATCAAGGAGCCATACATACTACCTACACCATTATAAGCTCTAAAATTCTATTTTCAAAAACAGAAAATAATAAACATTCTTATGGATTTTCACCTACAAAATTAGACTGATACCAATTAGAATATACAATGAATATGTCCATGAGAAAATAGCAGATTAAATGAGATAATGTAAATAACTTATACAAAAGCAGTTAATAGTGTCTGGCACTTAGCAAGCATAGTCATTCACGGCTTGAAGATGGGAGTATGTTCTCAGAAATGCACCCGTAGGTCTATTTCTTGTTGTACAGACATCAGAGTACACTTACATAAACCTAGACAGTAAAGTACACTACACACTTAAGATTATTTACCACTGTATATGTGATGTCACTGCCCAAAATATGACTACATGAGAACCACTGACACTCATGCTTTTACTGCAGCTAGCACTGAAGAGGTCCTTCAATTCATATTACAGAATGAATGCAAATTAATATGCTTCAGATGCATGTGATTTTTTTCTAGCTTTAAATGGAAATACACACTTTTTATTATTGTCTTTGGGAACAGGCTGTAAACTGTCCACTCCTTTTGCCAAAACCAGTAAAATCCTGTACAGTTTAGAGTACAACTAAAAACATTCCCAGCCTCCTTGATACCGGTGACCACAAAATCTACTCTGGCAAAGTATAAACCTCACTGCTGAGTGAAGATTCTAGAAGGATTCTTTTTAAAAAGGCAGGCTCACCTCACAACCATGCTCTCCTCCTCTCTGCTCCTTTCCCAAATGACATTTACAGAACAGAAAAGTTTCCTTATCAATTTTTTTCAGAGAAGCAGGGTAAAAGAAGTATTTAAAATGTTACAAAAAATAAGCATCTCTAATTTTTTTAAATACAAGGAAAAAAAATCCACTGCCTATCTTTTACTATGCACATCTCATAATCCATAAATAGGATAACTCAAATTCACATGCTTTTCTAAAATACAATCAATTTCAAAATTAAAAGTAAACAGTAGTTAAAAAGCATAGACTTTGAAATCTGATCTTTATCTTTGGTTACTTATTAGCTAGAGGGAAAAATCTTAAAATTATCTCACCTTCTTTCACTGGAATACAGGAAAACAACTGTATGTGTAGTAAATGTAGAGTGTCTGGTACTACGTGAAGCTCTGGATTTGACCACAGCACTGCAAATCAACTAATTAACTGTTGTGGCAAAAGGGAAGTAGAAAGCACTTCAGAGACTCGGGACTTAGGCAAAGAAAGGAAATGTATTCACTAGTGAGGATCAGCCAGGTGGGAAATGAGTCCCGCTGGAAGTGACAGACTGTCCTTTACAACTTCTCAGCCAGTTTTATAGATTATAGGCAAGTTACAATTTGATTTACCATTATAGCTTCTTACATAGCTGCACTGGCCAATCTAAGCTCAGTTTGTTTCCAAGGTTACAGGTGTTTTGGTAAACTGCCTTTTAACAGATCTGGGAGGAAAGAGGAAGGGAACAGATCAGCAGCAATTTGCTACAAAAAAGGGGTCAACGTGAGGCAACTTTAGCACAACAAAGAAGTCAGGGAACTAAGTTCCATGGGGTAAAACAAGCATCCGAGAGACACATGTCCTTTATTTACATTCACTTCAACATTCCTCCTCTTCGTGCCCCTCACGGAAGGGTTCTGGTGCCTGTGGAGGCATCAGTCGGGTCAGTTAGCTTTCCTGTGACATTTCATTAGACTTCTGGTGGCATTCTACTAGGTTTCCTGTGACATAATAACTAGGGATCGAACCCAGCGTCTTCCAAATGCTAGCAAAAACTACTACTGAGCTATCCTTCCAGCTCCCTGGCCTACACACAGACCTTTGCAAAGAAGCAAAGCTCAGTGTTTCAGCAAAATTTGTGGACCAGTCTCTCGCAGAACAGATGCACAGATATAAAAGCAGCCCTTCAATATACCTCTAAATTTTTAAAAACTAATTAAAAATAATTAGTTCCGGCGCCTTATAATAATTGGTTCTGGAGCCTGTCTTGCAAGTGCAGGGACACTGGTTCGATCCCCGGTAACCACATACCAATACTGGGCGTGGAGACTCAACCCAGCAGCAACCAGTACCACATACCACATACCACAGTGCTGGGCGTGGTGGCTCACACCTGTAATCCCAGCACTCGGGAGGCAGAGGCAGGAGGATGGCTGTGATGTGAGTTGGAGGCTGAGCTCAGGGCCAGCCTGAACCACAAAGCGAGACCCTGCCTCAAAAAACCTAAAAAAAAAATTATATCTAAGCAAAACTTCCCATTTACTTTAAATCATTGCTAGATTACATAATACCTTTTTAAAGAAGTAAATGCTACACAAATACATTTTTTACTGTATTATTTAGGAAATACTAAGATGGAAAAGGGCTGCACATGACTAATCTGCACTAGTCTGCACAGACTAATCATCATGGGCCTAAATAACCACAGTATAAAAAACACACAAGGCAAACAATGTTCAAAAATGAGTGCTGCAGCAGACACATGACCCACGAAGAGGCTAGCAGGGTGTGCTTACACGTCACTTCCCTCAAGTGGATTTGGCAATAGTGCAAATTCATTTTGTTTCTTGGAACTTTGGAGAATGTTTCCCCCAACTAATAATGACCCAGGTGAATCTGCACAACTCAGAGATAAGTAGGCTTAAGCAGTACCAAGAGACTCAGTATATCTCAAAGATACCTTTAATCCATTTGCACATCAATAAGAGGTTCTAACCAATACATACCTTGTTCCAATCAAAAAGTGATTATGTCTCTCCAAAAATTACTTTAAATTTCAATTCATGTCTTTTACTACATCTGTATGCACTTTCATCCTGGGGAATGAACCCAAGGGTTTGTACATGCATACTCCACCACTTACCTACACTCCTGGTTGTAAACACAGAAAGAAAACTTGAAGAATATATCAAGTTAGGGCCAGGGATTTGGCTCATTGCATCCAACATTTGCCTGGCAAGCGCAGGGTCCCGAGTTCAATCCCAGGTACCACAATGCTGGGAATGCTGGCCCACACCTGTAATCCCAGCACTTGGGAGGCAGAGGCAGGAGGATTGCTGTGAGTTTGAGGATAGCCTGGGCTACATAGTGAGCTCCGGGGTAGCCTGAACTACAAAGCAAGACCCTGTCTCAAAAAAATAAAAAAAAAAAAAGAGAATATATCAAGTTAAAGGTTAACAGCAGTTGTTTTTAGGTACCTATAGTTACACACATTCTATTTCTTTTAATTTTTTAAAATTTTATTTTATTTTTTATTTTTTTGAGATAGGGTCTCACTTTTTGTAGTTCAGGCTGGTCCTGAGCTCACTACGTTGCCCAGGCTAACCTCAAACTCACAGCAATCCTCCTGCTTCTGCCTCCCAAGTGCTGGGATTACAGGCATGAGCCACCTAGGCACTGTGGTTTTCTGGTACTAGGGACTGAACCGGGACCTTGAGCTTTTAAAGCAGATGCTGGAACCACTGAGCTAAATCCCTGGCCTCTATTTCTTTTATAATCAAAAATACCTTTTAAAATTATTTATTAGAGGAAGTTGATTATGAAATTAAGATTTATATAGACAAGACTTATAGAAAAATCACAAACTGTGATGCCTAGTAAAAGACAGAACACAATACCACAAGGCCTCAAAAGACCACGTCAGATTATCAGAGAATCCGGAAAGATAGTCATTTCAACTAGGTCTTTAAGCAAAGGCAGAATCTGTACAAATGAGGCTTCTGCATGCAAGAAGATGTAAATTCAGAAACAGATCTCTGCCTAATACCTGGCAATCTTGCTTAAAACCTCAGCTCCTTTTAGCACCAAAGTAGAGATACTGCATTAGCTTAAAAGACTGAAAATATTTTTTCTCCAATTTTGGACTGAGGCGTTCATATTGTCTGTCTAGTGGATTTTTTTTTTTAAAGGTTTTTTTAGACAGGGTCTCGCTTTGTAGTTTAGGCAGGCCCTCAGCTTAGCCTCAAACTCACATCACAGCAATCCTCCTGCCTCTGTCTCCAGAGTGCGGGGATTACAGGTGTGAGCCACCACGCCCAGTATTGTATGTGGTTACTGGGGATCAACCCGGTCCTTGCGCTTGCAAGACAGGCGCCAGAACCGCTGAGCTAAATCCCGGGCCCGTCTAGTTTTCTAAGAGTTTTATAAACCAACTCCTGTTCAGTCAAGTTAACAAAAGAACATCAGAGAAACTCAAGGGCTTGAAAAGGAAAATGATTTTTCAGTACCACCACTCAGAACAATACTTGTTCTTGTCCAAATAATTTTACTGCCCAAAACATTAATAAGTATTTAATAATGCCACTTTCATAGGGTTACTCAGAGAATTTAACCAATGAGAAGTGAATCTGAAGAGGGAAGCTGGAGGTGTGGGGAGCAAAAAATGACTAAGATGTAATATGTATTTGTACCACCTCCCCAAAATGAATGTATTCATTGAGTATTCAAACCTACTAATAAAAAAGAATCAAAAAAAGTGAATGTGAAAAATCTATCATGCTGGGAGACAGGTGCTCAACACAAGAGCTCCTCTCCACTCCTACGGGAAACAGCCACAGCTGGAACCGCTCATGTCCCCACCTCTCAGTGCACCTACACTGTCCCTCTGCCTCCCTCTTTCTATTGACCTGCTCGGTGCAATACACTCGAAAGGCGACTTCAGGAATGTCACAAAGGTGCTTTATTATAGATACAGTACAAATGCAGAAAAGTGGTATCATGAACTACATCAAGTAAATCTACTTCATACTTTCATCTCAGTAAATGTTAGTAACATCTATAAACCACATGTGAGAAACCCAAAAATGATCCTCGATACCTTCCTCTCATACTCCTCACCTCTAAAGCTAAGGAGCTTAGAATGCCTGTTAATTCCGCTTTCTGGATACTCAAGCCTATCCGTTCTTTTCATCTTTGTCGCTTTTCCAGCTTTGGCATGGTGCCCTCACTGGACACAACAGCAGTCTCTTTATTGACCAAAAGGCTCTGGCAACCTGGCATCAGATTTGTTCCTGCCCAGCACTACCCACACTCCCTCATTATTCTACCTATCCCAGATATACTTCTCCAAACCCTCTTAATGTATGTGTATGTGTACATATATCATATCTCTTTGTTCCTCACCTATTCCCAGGCATCTGTTAAATCTCAACTCAAATTTCAACTCTCCTAAAAAGTCAGCTTCCCACTCAACCCTTCGGATGAGGTAGGTGCCCCTTGTTATATCTATGGGTCCTCACATGTACCAGTCGCTACCTTTCTTCATTGTATTCATCCAACAAACTTAGTTAACCACTCATCTGTGATTATTTAATATCTGCCTCCAAAATAGACTACAGGCTCTCTAGGACAGAGAATATCCCCTCTTTCTCTTACCAATTTATTCTCAACACTTTGTACAGTGCCTAGCATATATAAAATATAGTAGTCACTCAAATATCTGCAAACCAAGGAGAGAAAGTTTTGTCAGATATCTATATCCATCACCCAAGAAGACCCAGAATACAAAATAAGGTTCATTAAGTGCAATAAGTCAAATAATCATTTTCAGATATGCAAGGTGAGAAGGAAATGATGACAACTGCTAGGGGTAGAAAGATCTTTGACCTCTGTTGAGTAAATGGGAATCAAAGACCACTTAGACAATGTGACACAGACTGTAATTTTAAAAACCAAGCATAAAAACCCAGCACAGGGCCGGGGATTTAGCTCAGTGGTTCTGGCGCCAGTCTTGAAAGCGCAAGGGTCCGGGTTCAATTCCCAGGTAACCACATACAATACTGGGCATGGAGACTCACGCCCAGCAGCAATCAGTACCACATACCAAAGTGCCAGGCATGGTGGCTCACACCTATAATCCCGGCACTCGGGAGGCAGAGGCAGGAAGATTGCTGTGATGTGAGATTGAAGCTGAACTCACGGCCAGTTGAAACTCCAAAGCGAGACTCTGTCTCAAAAACAACAACAACAAAAAAAAAAACCTAGTACAGTCCGGCATGTGGCCTATAATCCCAGCACTTGGGAGGCAGAGGCAGGAGGATCACTGTTGAGTTAAGAGGCTGAACTGAGTTGGGAGCCACCCTGAACTACAAAGAAAGAATCTGTCTCAAAAAAAAATAAAAAATGCAGTTGCATTTCTACATGACAATGAAAACTGGAAAAGAAATTTAGAAAATGGTTCACAACAGCATTACGAACTAAAGACTTAGGAATAAATCTAACCAAGAGGATAAATATTTATACACTAAAAACTACAAAGTATCGCTGAAGAAATTAAAAGAGAATACAAAAAATCCAGAAAGCTATCTCATGTTCATGAAGTAGAAAACTTAGTATTACAATACAACAGCAGCCAAGGCAACCTATAGATTGAATACATTCCCTATCAAAATGACAGTGGTAAATTTTGTAGAAATTGAAAATACACCAAATAACTAAAAAATTTTTAAAAGAACAAAGTTGGAAGACTTATACTTCCAATTTCCAAAACACATAAAATAACTACAGTACTCAACAGTGTGATGCTGGCATATAGACATATATGTGGATCAATGAACCAGAACAGAATTCATAAACAAGTTCTTGTTATTATGACAAGTATAGCAAGATGGTTTAACAAATTAAAGGGCAGTGTCTCTTCAACAAATGATGCTAGGAAACTGGATTTCCACAAGCAAAATAATAAACCATATGAAAATATTAGCTTATAGTGAATTAAAAATTTAAACATAAGACTTAAAACTATGAGGGGCCGGGGAGTTGGCTCAGTGGTTCCGGCGCCTGTCTTGCAAGCGCAAGGGCCTGGGTTCGATTCCCCGGTAACCACATAACAATACTGGGTGTGGAGACCCACACCCAGCAGCAACCAGTACCACATACCACAGTGCCGGGCGTGGTGGCTCACGCCTGTAATCCCAGCACTCGGGAGGCAGAGGCAGGAGGATT
>PVIR01001352.1:0-25644 GCA_004026965.1 Petromus typicus | reverse complement strand
CTTAAAACTATGAAATACTCAGATTAAGACATTAAAAGCTTCCTGAAATTGGATTTGACAAGAAGTCTTGGATGTAACCTGAAAAACGCTGGCAACAAAGAAAAATACACAAATGGAACTACATCAAACTGAAAAACTCAGAATAAAAAGAAAACCTAATGAAAGAAAACATGCACAAACTACATCTCTCCTAAGAGGTTTAAAACATATACCAAAGTAAGAAATATGGACTAAACTGGGTAACAGATATTAGAAAACGGGAAGAAAATGTTCAAATGGGAAGGAGAACAGGGAGAAGTGAGGGAGAAAGGAAAAGACAAGAAAAAAGTGAAAATAGAAGAAACAAACAGAAACAAAGCTTTGTACAAAGAGAGGAGAGGAGGGTGAAATGGAAAGGAAGTAATGAGATAAAATAAAATTTGTTGAAAATACATCAATAAAATTTATTGAAAATAAATATATCAGAGTATATACTTAAAAATTCCTACAACAAAATGCCAAAAAGCAAATAAGTCAATTAAAAATGGGAAAAGGCCTTAAAGAGATATTTCTCCAACTATAGTATGTAAATAGCTAGCAAGTGTATGGAAAGGTACTAATACTGTTAAATATCAGAGAAATGTAAATGAAAACCACAATAAAATATAACCTTACACCCATCAGGATTACTACCAGTATGAGAAAAAGTATCAGAAGAAAGCACTGGAACCTTATGCATTGTTGATGGAACTATAAAATAATTCAATGACTACAGAAAAAAATATGGCATGGGCCAGGGATTTAGCTCAGTGGTTCTTGCATCTTCCTGGCAAATGCAAGGTCCCAAGTTTGATCAGTGGTAATCACATACCACAATGCAAGGCATGGAGACTCACGCCTGTCAGGACAGCACTCTATAACTACATACCATAATGCTAGGCGTGGTAGCTCATGCCTATAATCCCAGCGCTCAGAAGGCAGAGGCAGGAGGACTGCTCTGAGTTTGAGGCTGGCCTGGCCTCACAGTGAGTTCAGGGCCAGTCTGAACTACAAAGCGAAACCCTGTCTCAAAAGAAAAAAAAAAAAAGAAAAGAAAAAAGTATGGCAGCTCCTCAAGACTATAACAATGCCATCATATAATTCTGCAATCCTACTTCTAATTACAGTCTCTATCTAAAAGAATTTAATGCAGGTTTTCAATGAGATATTTGCACCCCCATGTTCATAAAACTATTTACAATAATCGAGATCTTAATCAAAAGATCAACAGACAAATTGTGATATGTATGTCTAGTGAGATACTGTGTAGTGTTTTACTGCAGGAAATCTTGTCATATGCTACAAATGAATTAACCTTGAGAGTATTAAATTCAGCTAAATATGCCAGTCACAAAAAGATAAATACTGCATGATTCCCCTTTTACAAGGTCATTAAAATAGTCAAATTCAGCTAAAGACAGGAAAACAGCGATTACAAGGGAACAAAAAAGTTTAAAAGCAAACTGAATACAGAATTTAAGTCACATGAGAATAAGTTCTAGATATAGATTTCAAAATGTAAACTCTTGCCACTATTGAACAGTGTCTAAAATGAGAATTTAATATTTTAAAGACATCAAAAAGTTGTTTCAAAATTCTATAGTTGTATGTAATGTACAGCAAAGGTTTTAATTTTTGTTTGAAAAAAACATCCTAACATGTACTTACTACATACTATGTACTAATTTACACTTACCACATATTAACTGTTAATCCTCACAGTAACTCTTAAGATGTATTATTACAGATATCCTGCTTTAAAGATGAGAAAACAGCAGTACAATTAGCACATCCAAAAAATACTCAGCTAATTAATGACAAAGTCACGCAGGCCCTTTTGACACAGTACTGCTATATCTAAAAAATAAATCAAAAATGATATGCTTTTAGGATATTAGGGGTCTGATGTTAACTTTACCCCACTAGTTTTAAACTGTGCATATATACTGCTTATAATAAAAATAAATGATCTTGTTTAGAGTTTGGAAAAGTGGTCAATGGAAAATCAAGGCCTCTATTCTAAGTAACAATCATTTCATCGCCTTCTATTTATGTACTTGGACTCTTCACTACAGTAAAGGCAGTCTACTTGCTATACAGCTACCAGCTTCAACTTGGGTCTACTTCCATAAACACACCTATTCTATGATTCTACATTCATAAACACACTGTAACACATCTTTTAATTTGCCTACTCATTTATTTTACTTATATACGCATTTATTTTCTTTCTGTTTTGTTTTTTGTTTTTTGTTTTTTTGGTTTTTTTTTTTTTGAGACAGCGTCTAGCTTTGTAGCTCAGGCTGGCCCTGAGCTCACTAAGTAGGCCAGGCGAGCCTGAAACTCACAGCAATCTTCCTGCCTCTGTCTCCTGAGTGCTGAGATTACAAGCATGAGCCACCACACACACACTGTAGTATTGGTACTAATTGCTGGTGGGTGTGGGTCACCACACCCTGTATTGTTGTATATGGTTACTGCAGATTGAACTCAGGACCTTATGCTTGCAAGGTAGGCCCTCTATTTTATTTCTTAAAACCTAGTTTTAACTTGTCTGCTTCAGGAGGCCTTTCAGAGCCTGCCACTATACCATTTTCCAACTGTTTAGTCTACTAGTTTAAAAAAACTGCTCTTTGGCTATTTTACTTCATACTTTACTCCCAAACTATAAGATGTCACCACTACCCTTCTCCTAGGGGCAGACATTTCAATAGAACGAGTGAGATTATTAAAGACATCCTTACCAGAAACCAGGACTGCTGAGAAATAGCACTAAATCCAAATCTGTGATAGGGAAAGTATACAGTAAATCTAATTTGTCTTGTGCTCAAAGTGAGGAAGCAATCAAAGACTAATGAGGAGGCTTAGAAGGACACAGAAGCTAGTTTCAAAACAGAATCTCAAGACAACTGTAATATCAAAAAGTCCAAAGCTTAGTAACTGAAATATAAGAAAGCAGTAACAAACCATTAGAAGTGGCCAGAAAATTACCATTACTTATCTTTTTAGTAGAAATATTATACTATCATTTTAGGCATGTCACAGCTCATTCACCAATTACTGAGGGAAAATTCTTCCTTACTGGGGGTGTATGGGAGAAAACAGCTATTAAATCATAGAATTGTGGAGGGGAATCTGCAACCATCTGCAATGTTCACTGAAATAATCAGACAAAAAGCAACATGAATGTTAAAATCTCTAGAAGAAACACTATCAAGGAAATGCATATTATCACAATTCAGAGCACATGCTGAGTGCAAAATGAAAAATCTATCTCTACAATGATGACTTGCTAACAAACTCTTTAAATCAAGTGATCAAATTGAGAACCATCAGGAACAGAACTATTGAGCATTCTGGGCCTCCTGTGGTGATGTGATCTTGTTAGAAGTGTTTAGAGTCTAACTGGGCATTTAGACTTGTTTCCTGGCTTACAGAAAACAGAAGGGCTAGAAAAACAAGTAAAGACACTATGAGGAAATAGAATCAGATATTCAGAAATGTCTGACATTCTACGAGAACAATAACTAGTCTCTTCAAAAGTTGGCAATAAGAAAATAAACAGATGATTCTAAATTAAAAGAACAGAAATGACAACTCAGTGCTGTATGTGAAATGAGAGGATCCCGATTCCAAAAACCAAAATGGAAAAAACTATCAAGACAGATCTCCTGGAGTTGCCCAGGCTGAGCTCAAACTTGACATCCTTTGCCTCATCTTCACAAATGGCAGGGATTAAAATTTCTTTTGGTTTCATTTTGTTTTGATTTTTGAGACAAGGTCTAACTATGTAGCCTAGGGTAGCCTCAAACTCAAGCTGATCTTCCTGCCCTAGTCTTCCAAATCCTGAGATTACAAACAGATGTCACCATGCCAGGCTAATTCTAAAATTTCTAACATCATACTAGAACTCAAAGTTTCAGATTAGGGATGCTCAACCTGTACTATTCTTCAAAATCTTCAATTGACTTCAAATTTTTCACACTATAAAAAGCAATTCCAAATCATTTTTTAAATTCAAAGCAAACCTAACTGCTTCACTGTAACTTTTACTTGCACCTGTCACTTACTTTTTAAGTAATTCCTCTCTCTATAATTATGACATAAGCCCATTAAGGACAGTTAAACTTTCAAAAATATTCCAAGTTAACAAATTTGAAAAGAGACCAGTGCAAAATGCAATATACAGAGTACCTTTAACATGAGAAGCACAGAGTCTTCTGTTTTTACATGTTTTCCTACCAGTCTTAGAGAGTAGGTATTAAGTCACTTATTGTATCATGCTTTTTTAGCCTCTATGCATGATTTACTAAGTCTTTTATTCATCTAACTAAAAAGTTTAAGAAAAATTACATAGATCCTGACTTTAGGCACTTCAAATTTCAATTCAGAAGGTACACTAAAATTTTTATTTAACTGAATTTACACTTTTTCTACCATTTGTTTAGAAGTAAACACAACAAAATTATCAGTCTTCAAATGACTAAATCCACCCCATTACCAGTTAAAATAGTCAGTAATAAAATCTCTACTCAGAGAAGAAAACGTCATGTCATATCTAAAACCTAACTGGGCTCACATTTACTTATTTTACTAAATGATTTAAGTTTGTAGCTTGATGGGAAAAGTATCTGTCTAAAAGAGTTTCCTATTAATACTAAAGACAGCTCACCGACACTGAGAAGTCACCATGCCACTATTCTCTCCTATAACATCTAGCATTTTTACTCAGTTAAGCACTGGTGTTTGTCACTCCTAGCAAATTCACTAAGACCAAACTAAAAATTCTGCAATTTTTCCCTAGGGAAAAAAAAAAGTAACTAAAACCTTTTGAATCCACAAACTAAAGTGAGTAGCACCACAGTTAGGCTACTTCCATTTCAAAGAGCTCTTCAATTTCCAGAATAAGACGTAAGAAGACTTACATAAATTGGTTATTTATCAACCAACAATGTTCATTTTCTACAAATTCCAGGGTAACATGACTATGATTCAGATCAAAACCCCACTGACCACTCATACAAAATTATGTTTTAGAAAAAGACACATAATCAGCCTGTGAAGTTTCAACCTGAACTCATGTACCAATTCTCTCATTCTTTTGTGATCTGAAACAAAAGTGATTTAAATTTTATGAGAATTAAAGAGCTTTAATAGAGTGAAAAATTTACAGAAACTAAATTCAACCACCAGTAAGTAAATGCTAGTATATCAATAACAGTCTATTATTCAGCCTTTGCAAAGAATAATGCAAATGTAGTCATAATATGACATTCCCAATATATTTTTTGAGGCACAGAATGGGAAAATACCTTAATATTATGTATATTGTGATGTCCCTTTCACAAAATATACATATATATACAAATGTATATGAGAAAATACAAACACACAAGAGTACACACAAAAAACTTCCCAGAAACTATCTCTGGATAATGTTTTCCCTTATATTTTCTATCTTTCTACAATAATTTCCAAAATTATCTTTTTAAAATTCATAACCATTCCATATCTTCCCTTTATCTTTTTACATATAGACTTCAATAGTTGTGCCCAAGGTTGACTGACTCACAGCAATATGTAGGAATAGGGGTTGGGGAGTTAGCTCAGTGGTTCCGGCGCCTGCCTTGCAAGAGCAAGGGCCTGGGTTCGATTCCCCAGTATCCACATACCATACTGGGCGTGGAGACTCACGCCCAGCAGCAACCAGTACCACGTACCACAGTGCCGGGCGTGGTGGCTCACGTCTGTCATCCCAGCACTCGGGAGGCAGAGGCAGGAGGATTGCTGTGATGTGAGTTTGAGGCTGAGCTCAGGGCCAGCCTGAACCACAAAGCGAGACCCTGTCTCAAAAAACCTTAAAAAAAAAAAAAAAGTAGGAATAGTCTAAAGTAATGTGAAAAATTTAAAATTTGAAATGCCCATAAAAATAAAAAAGCTGAGATGAAATGGAGAAATGGGTTCCAAAATGGTGGAGCAGAAAGTCTCAGCAACTCAGCTTCTTCAGGACAAAGAGTTTAGAGTTTGGAATATTCTACTTAGGAGAGAAATCAAAGTGAGTACAGAGTACACAAGGAACCATGAGGGAACAGATGGAGAAGGAACCAGAAAGTGATACACAGTGGATGAGAGTCTGTGGAGTATCACCGACAGCAGCTTCCCAGCTGCCAGCAGGGAGGCAAGCTGAAGCTAACAACACTCCTACTCAGGGAGAACTGGACTGAGCCGAGAAGAGTCTTCTGGAGCCAGCAGGGAGAATGTAAAACTCTTATTCCTAGGCACTGCTCTCAGAGCAGCTCTCCAAGTCAGTGGAGTGATGTAGATACCAGCACCGGAGGCTACAGTCACACAGAGCAGGAGCTGGCAAGGACACCACTATAGCAGGGCTTGATGTTTGAATCTGAGCAGCACTACAGCCCCTTGAATGCTTCACATGCCAAGTTCCCAGGGTAGATGAGGGAAAGACAGTGACGGGAGACTGCTAGCAGTTAAGAGAATAGACTGGAGGTTGGGGGAGTCCTGTTTAGAGGCAAAGGCTGGAGCAGAGACATGGTTCGTGAGATCAAAAGCCACTTTCAGCCTGAGCTACATAAGATTGGAAGATCATACTGGTGGGTGTTGCCATTGTAAGCAGATCTTTACACCCAGCACCATGCTATGGGCAGATACCACCTCAGACTTACAGTGTGAACAGACAGTTCCTGGCCTGAGCTCTGCTCTTTAACCCTAGCCTGGGAACAGAACCCTAGCCATAAATACAAAACAAGAGAAAACTTTATTCTTTGATTGTATTGTCATTTTTTATTTTTATTTTAACTTTTCAAAAACTTTACTGTTTTCTTCCTTCTAAACATTTTCCCTCAGTTTTATTCTTTTACACCTTTTTCTTTTATATGCGTGTGTCATTATATAAACTTCTCTTCCTTTTTTTTCTCCCAGTACAGTTTACAAATTGTAAGAGTTTTTCCCTTTATATCCCTCCCATTTTAATCATTATCTCATCACCTGACTTCTTTCTCCTGTTCCTATTCACCCTCAATCTTTCTTTTCTCTGTGCCTTTTCATTTACCTCCCTTTAACTTTTTCTCCAATATTTTACATTATAGAATCTATTCCCATCCCCACTTCTCACTATCAATTTTGTACCCCATTTTCTCTGTTAATTCTCCTCTAAATACTATTTACATAGCCCTGCTATCAAGAGAATCACTTGCCTCCCTTCTATTTCCTCCTGTCCGTATCACAGAGCTGAGGAAAGAATATGAGAGAGAGAGAGAGATTCCACTGTAACAGATCAGCTTGTTACAGCTGTAGCTATTTGACTGCATAGCAATAATCCTGAGCAGTGGACAATTTAGTGCCAGTGAACCTACGCCAAATCCACAAACACATTCAGGGAGAAGGCCAGGAAGAGTTCCAATCCAAGAACTCACAAATTTAGACTCTGCCAGAACACCTGCAACCTGGTGGAAAGAAACCCTGAGTCTGAGTTAGTATCAGTACTGTGGGGTGTGAGGACCCAGCCTCTTTGGCAAAGGTACTTGGAAATCACACATGCAATGTTTTATTGGAATATTTAATTTGTGTTCCCATCAGAAATCGTACTGGCTTAAGTTTTTCTATGTTATGTTTCAGCTACATCAGCTCTAGAGAAAATAGTTAAGAATATTCTCAATAAAAACAAGTCGGACACAGCTAAAAGCAAGGGAAACTAGTAAGGCCAATGGATAAAGAGCAACAAAAAAAAAATCTGGAAAGAAAAACAAATGGTACACCCATAGATAAAAAAGGCAATGAGTAACAAATAAGCAAATAAGTAACAAAACAAAGTAATATTTCTCAATGTTATTAACAGCCTCAAGTCTCCAACTTGGCAGACTTGATCAAAGCAGAACTCAGCAATCTCCTGCATTCAAGAAAATAATCAATAAAAAAAATTCATAAACTAAAAACTAAAGGACAGAAAATAATTATTTCATGCAACAGGGCCCCCAAAACAAGCAGAGGTAGCAATTCTAATATTAGACTTGGCAAACTTCAAGTTAAAACTGATTAGAAGAAATAAAAAACATCACTACATACTAGTAGGGAACAATCCAACAGGAACAGATAAGAATGATAAACATATATGCTCCAAATACTGGAGAACCTACCTTCATAAAACCAAAAACGCTAAAATTAAAATATATAATAAACATTAACACAATCATAGTGGGGAATTTCAAAACCCTGTTTTCACAAAGAGATAAGTCAACTAAACAAAAAAAGCAATCCAGAAATTTCAGAACTGAATAGACTTAATGGATATATACAGAGTACTTCAACCCTCTACAAGAGTATACTTTCTTTTCAGCAGCAGGTGATATTTTTTCCAAAACATACCACATGCTAGTCCACAAAGCCTGCTCAACTATGTATACAACAGAAATTGCCCCATGCATAATATCAGACCATTGTGCAATGAAAAGAGAAATCAATGATAGAAGAAACTGCAGAAAAGGCAAACATTCCTGGAAAATTAATTAAAACATATTTTTAAACAACCAATGGGGCCACAAAAGATATTTTAAAATTTGGGGAAGTTAATGATAATAATGGTATAACTCACTGAAACCTCTGGATTCTATGAAAACAGTTCTAAGAGGAAAATCCATTGCAATCAATGCTCACATTAGGAAAAGAGAGCAAACTCTTATGAGAAATTCTAAACTACCTGAGAAATAACAACAAACCAGCCCCAACTGAAATTAAGATTATAAAACAGAAGCAGAAATCTATGAAACTGAGATATGAAAAGGAAACAAAAAAACAAATCAAAGGGCCAGTTCTTTGAAAGAATAAATAAAATAGATAAGCTCCTAGGCAGGCTTAGCAAGAAAAAACAAAAAAAGAGTCCCATCAATGCAACTAGAAATGAAAAATCAAAACTGAAACTCTTGGAATTTCACAAAGCTATATTCCAACAAATTAGCAAATTTTGAGGAAATGGTGAGATTTCTAGATAAGACACAAATTACCAAAACTAACCCAAATACAAATATGCTTAAAAACCAAAAAACAAGGAATGACACTGACACAGTAATAAAGAATCTACCAACTAAAAAAATCAGGACATGATGGATTCACTGCTAAAGTCTACAAAACTAGTAAGGTTAACTTCTAGGTATGTCAGTAGCTATCCTAGAAACAGCCTGTATTCCCATTAACAGATGATTGGATAATGAAAATGTATGTCTACCTATAATGGTTGACTAGTCTGCTACAAAGAATGACAAGCTTGAGAAATCTGTAGGAAAATAGATGGACCTGGAAAATATAATGTTTAGTGAAATAAGACATACAAAGGTTAAATACTATATGGTATCTCTCATTTGAGTAAGGCAAAGTATAACCAAAGAAAATAATGAAATATGGATAGAAGGGGACTAGGAGATGGATCTCTCCAAAGGAAAACGCCCAAGGGATCAGGAGGAAGGGAAGAAAAAAATAGGCAGAATAAAGATATGCTGTGTATGAGAACCTTATAACCTCAATGCAAACATTATACGTCATAACATGAAATAAGATCAATAATATCAACAAGAATGAAAAATGCGATGGTAAACTGGAGGGAAAGAAGGAGTGGATTAAAAAAGAAATAAATAAGCTGTGATATGTACAGGTAACCACTCCCCAAGATGACTACAAGCTTCATGAATTACAAACATATATTAATACAATTTAAAAATTAAAAATAAAAACAGAATATGGCAATAGCTACATTCATGAGGAAGACCGAAGTCCAGAAACACCTGCACTATTAGGAATTTTGCTATGGAAAGTGAAAGTTTCAGAGGGAAGGGTTACCATTCAAAGATGCTATTTTTCTAAAGGGTAAACCTTACTCACTTTCCAACTCCAACCTGCAAAATGATAACCACTTTCTTTCTGGAGTATATTACCTTGCCAGTCTCTTTGAAAAACTTGTAAGAATCTATCCAAAATATTTATAAACAAACAATATCCTCCTCCCCAAACATATTTAAACCTACTCTATAACTGGTTTCAATAGTACATGAGGTCATACACATAAAATCATTTACCGAATATTCACTGCTAGATACTTTGTTGTCCTTTATTCATCCACCCCAAAGAGTTCTCTCTTACAAACTAGGAGGGGACATACACAAGGACCTGAGAGAAAAGTGTTAAGCCCAGCTCAGATTCTGAACTCAATGCTTTGCACTTACACCACACTTGCTACTTTTAAGTGTTAATGCCTATAAACATTAAAAGTTACAAATCACTCCAGTCTTCCTAATCCTTTATCTCAAAAACAAGACAGTGAAAGGCAGGCAGCAAGTGCTAAACAACAACTAAAAAGTAGAAAAGAAATGAACTTCAACAAATGACTAAATGATAGTACATTCTTAACCCACTAGATTATTCAGCCTTTATAAAGTATATCCTGTATTTCTCCATACAGAATCTCTGCTTTCTGTAGCAGGCCCATTGATCTCTTTTCTTTCATTTAATGTACTGATGAATATTGTGTAGAATGCACTTGAGAAAATGAGTAAATTATATCCTCTATCATCAAAACACTTACACAAAACAGAAGACAAGGCATATATAAATTACCGTTAAGAATGGACACACAGGGGCCGGGGATTTAGCTCAATGGTTCCGGTGCCTGTCTTGCAAGTGCAAGGACCGGGGTTCGATCCCCCAGTAACCACATACCATACTAGGCGTGGAGACTCACACTCAGCAGCAACCAGTACCACATACCACAGTGCCGGGCGTGGTGGCTCATGCCTGTGATCCCAGCACTCAGGAGGAAGAGGCAGGAGGACTGCTGTGATGTGAGTTTGAGGCTGAGCTCAGGGCCAGCCTGAACCACAAAGTGAGACCCTGTCTCAAAAAAACCCAAGCTGGGGATGAAAGAAGAGCAGTGATTTCAGAATGACAGGTGACATTTTGGATAAGCACAGCATAAACATAGCCTCTGAGAGAGAGTAAGGCTGGTCTCAGAAGAGGTGTCCTGCAGGGCTAGAACTTCAAAAGAAGGGAAACCTTATTATGGGGATAAGCATAACCAGATAGTAAAAAAGTAACTCCCCTACACTACGATTTGTTTGGTTAATTTCTGGCAGATGCTTGTTTGCAAGATAAGCAATTACAGTACAGAAATAAGGAAACCACAACCGATTTGGAAATAAATTTTTAAAACTAACTCTAGGAGGTAATTACAGGAATGAAGAGAAAAAGCTGTGACAGCCATTCTGAGTATTTTTGACTGAAGATTTAAAAGGATACCTAACAGATACTTGCGCAATCTAATATGGAGTATCACCAATCCCACCACACTAAAACCAAATGTGTCTGATAAGTATTCCACAAACTACAATGATTCAATGTTCTCTCTACTGAGTATCACCTGTGCTTGAGAACGCATTACCTTTTTATGATTTTAATAAACAAGTGTAGTGCATAATCATCATTACAAAATGCCACCAAATTTTAAACGTGTAAACCACATTATTCTACTCAGATGGTACACAATTTTCAAAAGTAAACTATAGTTTTTTGTCTGTTTTGTTTTAAGACCAGGTCCCACACAGGCCTGTAGAAATTAATAATCGATAATCAAAAGTACTTGCACTAGGTTTAGCATGTTAAGTGGCTCCAATGCCATTTTTAGATCGCCCAATTCTTGTCCATGTGTGACTTTTTCCAAATGATACTAACAAGGTCAAGGATCTATCCCATGTAACAAAAGACCTATAGACTGTAAGAGCTAAGATCTTTTACAATGGCTTATCTACAAGTGTTGTGACTTTAAAAGATTCTATTCCTGTATATATTGTTACATATAACTTTTTTATTTGAGAATACATTTTCTGTATATTTTCATTTTCCATTTTTATTTATATCTTCAGACACTACAATGTTAAATTGTACTGACATCCTTCAAAAAGTCAAAATTCCTTATACCGTACCAGCATTTCAAGATCACGGTGTAACGGGGGGGGGGGGGGGTCCTCAGAAACACTTTGTGAAATACATAAAAAAAATTATCATCTTCCCCACTGTACAGGGTTAACACTGGTACTCAAAAAGAGTACATATTCAAACTCGACCAATTCGAGATCTTACAAGAACTGGCAAGCGTGGCACGACGACCAAAATTTCGGACTCTTGATTCACGTTCTTCTCCTTCCAGGACATTACCAATGAGTACTGATTTGCCTTTCCACAACATACCGGGGCTGAAACTAAGAGCCGAACTACTGCGGCACTGTCGTGAGAACGAATATACAGCAGTAACACTGACAATCTGTAAACACAAGCACACGGTTTATTCAGGATCCCATTCAGAGCTGCGTTTGCTGCACTGCACAACTTCTAGCCTTCAGCATAACCTGCAGGGGAACTGCCCTCACTCTATGGGAAATTAACACCAGCAAAATGACTTCGACCCCTCAATTTGTTTTAAAGTAACAGTTTCGCAGGCCAAACAAAACAAATGAAGTACATACAGCGCGCTCTACCTCCAATCCGAAAGTTGCCTAAGTGTCAACACGCGGCAGTAAAACACAAAGAAGTGCGGCTGAACTCGCACCCTACGACTCGCTGCCAGCGACGCGCCGGTCGGAACGCAGGGGTGGCTTCCGAGCCCGGCCCGCGGACTCCGGGACGGCTCGGCCGAGCAGCCCGGCGACTGCCCCGGCCCCGCGTCCCCGAGAGGAGCCTCTGCTCTCCGGGCCGAATCCCCCCGGCGTGTCACCGGGGGCGGCGGAGCGCGCCGGCGGATCCGCTTCCGGCCCGGCGCCCAGGCCTCGGCGAACTGCGCGCTGTCCCGTTATGCCCGACGGCCGGCCGGGCCCTCGGAGGCGGCAGGGGCGGCGGCTACGGAGACGGAGGAGCGCGGCGGGGCTCGCAGGGCCGGGCCCGGGGCCGGGGCCGGGGCCGGGGCGGGGCGGGGGAGCGGACGGGGCGCTACCTGCGAGCAGAAGTACGAGCCCTGGATACCCAGCTTGATGCAGGTGGGACACTGGAGCTTGGCCTCCCTGCTGCAGCCGTCCGTTTCGCACACCCGCGTCTCCACGGCCGCCATGCTGGCCGCCCGCCGGAGAAGCGCCTCACCGAGGAGGAGGAGGCGGAGCGGCGACGCCGAGGGCGGTGCGGGGGGCAGGAGCCACCCGCGCCGGAACCAGCCAGGCGGGAGCACAGCCGCCTTTGACCGCGCAGGGGAGCGCAGAGCCGCGGCCACGCTGCGCGCCCCGCCCCTCGGCCCGCGCCCCGCCCCCGCTGCGGCCCCTGGCCTCCCCGCCTCCGGCGGAAGCGCACGTGGAGGATCAGACGGTGGCCGGCCTGGGCCGCCTCACGCTGGGCCTATGGTGCGCGCGAGCGCGACCGGTTGGCTCAGGCCATGAAGGCCGAGTAGAGCGCTGGGGTAGCGGCCCTCGCTCTGAGCACTGGTGCCCCCGGACAGCTTCCAGAAGCCTGTACTGAGACCCGGGTCTGGACCGGGCCCACTCACAGGTGGTCGGAGGGTCAGGATCGCGCGGCGGCTCCTTCAGAAATAATTTCTAAATTATTTCTCACTGATAATGTTCATTCGAGGCCTGCGGATCACCCCAGAACCCAGAGCCGGGCACTAAGGGGGCGGCTAGCTGCCCTTCACAGCTGCCCTCTCTCTTGTTTTCTTTCTGATTTTCTCTCTGATTTCTTTTTTTCCTTCCTTCCTTTTTCTTTCCTTCTTCCTCTCTCCCTCTCTCTCTCCCTCTCTCTTCTCTCTCTCCCTCTCCCTCTCCCTCTCCCTCTCCCTCCCTGTCTCTCTCTCCTCTCTCTCTGTCTGTCTCCTCTCTCTCTCTCTCTCACTCTCTCTATCTCCCTCTCCAAACTCCACTACCCTTACTCCACCATTTAAAATGTATAGTGCTAGTACTAGTAGTACAGCTACCGGATAATCAATGCAAACAGTGCTTTTTCTATAATCCTGGTGCTTGCTGAAGAACAGAGGATTGTATTAAGCCAGATTTCTAACTTGGCACTTGACAAGGGGAGAGAAACTACCCATTGATTGTCAACCAAATGCTGTGAACTTTGTTGTCTAACCATGTTTTTTTTTAATTTTTTTGAGACAGGGTCCCGCTTTGTAGTTCAGGCTGACCCCAAACTCACTGTGTAGCCCAGGCGAGCCTCGAAACCACAGCAATCCCTGTCTCTGCCTCCGGAGAGCTGGGATTACAGGCATGAGCCACCACGTCTGGCTAATCATGTTTTTAAAAAGTTTCCTCATGCGTAACAGAATACATTTTTTACACAAAAACTCGTATCATTTTAATGACTGTTTTATTGAATAGGCATTACAAATAAGTAATGTAATAAAATCAAATGATAGAAACTTGTATAAACAGGTCAAAAGAAAAAAACACATGTATGTAAAGATGTGTAATATTATTAAATAAAAACTGGACTGTAGAGTAGTTATTTGCTTTCTTTAATTATTGTGAGCTTCTTTTATTGTCACCATATACACTGTTAACGAATTTAGCGACTATATA
The DNA here is from genome assembly GCA_004026965.1 of Petromus typicus. Classification (NCBI taxonomy): domain Eukaryota; kingdom Metazoa; phylum Chordata; class Mammalia; order Rodentia; family Petromuridae; genus Petromus; species Petromus typicus. The sequence continues at coordinate 11,074 of PVIR01001352.1, read as the reverse complement.
ATACCAGATAGTTCACTGAGACAAAAACACTAATAATAGTGGGTTATATATAAAACAGTGGGTTATATATATATATATATATATAAAATAATGGGTTATATATTAAAAACACTAATAATAGTGGGTTACTAATAATATTGGGTTATTTTTAATTGTTTTATAATTTAAGCAAAGATTCAGCGAGTATCTTTTTTTCAAAGGTAATGTCACCTTTGTTTTTAACACAGTTGAATTAAGGGTGGAAGGTAAAAATACAGTATAATATACACAGCTCATCAAAGAGGCAGCCTTTCTAAAAACCGTACTGTAGAAAAGATAAAGAATGCCATCATGAGAAACAGGCCTGATTTAATCAAGAAACTTTCATGATAGTTGATTTTTAACTATATGTAAGTATAGTAATCTCCAAAGTATTTGACACTGCTTTTTTTTTTTTTTTTTTTTTTTGAGACAGGGTCTCACTTTGTGGTTCAGGCTGGCCCTGGGCTCAGCCTCCAACTCACATCACAGCAATCCTTTTGTCTCTGCCTCCTGAGTGCTGGGATGACAGGCGTGAGCCACCACGCCCAGCACTGTGGTATGTGGTACTGGTTGCTGTTGGGGTGAGTCTCCATGCCCAGGAGTGTATGTGGTTGCCGGGAGATCAAATTCGGGCCCAGCGCTAGCCCTTGCAAGACAGGCGCCAGAACCACCAAACCAAACCCTCGGACCTTCCAATCTTTTAAAGTAGACACAGATTTGCTTCCAACAAAGGTAACACAAAAGTTGAGCACAAATGAGGTTAAATCCAAAGTAATGAAGAATAAAAGATACCGAATATGCCTTTATCAGAAAACTGACCATGCAAAGTGACTACCTAGAGTCCTCTCATGGAAAAAGCAACAACAGCTTTGTGTATCAACTCACAGTGGAATTTGTAATTGTACCTTGTTCTCTATTATTTAAGAACAATTTATGTAGTTAAGTGGTCTTTATAAACCATCTTCATCCATCTAAATTAAACATTTTCTACAGTAGTGTTAGTGAATTTCTTTTTATCTACAAGTTTGCAGACATCTTTATTAAGATATACCCTTAAAAGTGAACTTGTTCCTTCAAAGGATTTTCATTGTCGACTATCTTATATACAGTTTGCCATACTTTTAGATATTTCACTATGCACTCCAAAACATTATTTAAAAAGGAAATATAGTGACTTTATGATGGGGAAAACTGACAGATACTTGCCTACTTATGTTTCGAAGTGAAGATCACCAGTCAGAAATTGACTCTAATAATAACTGCTCCTGGTTTCTTCATCATACTACAACTTCATTCTTTCATGTTCTTAATCCTACTGGTCTCCACCTGGAGGCCCTTTCCCCAATCTCTCTTCAGAAATTGCTATTTCTTTAATATGTAACTTCAATACCATTTGACCCATTGGAGTCTTGCCCACCTCCGTGGCTTCAATCGTGCCTTTTCCCTGCCATCTCCAGCCAATACTTCGTGCCATTGTTTCAGTTGACAACACATTTACCCAACATTTAATAAGGATTTATAATATCCTACTTTTCTCTCACAGAGTTTATCATACCGCAAGCATTGTGTTGGAAATTCAAGGCCTACCTCCACATCTCCTAACGGCAGATACAAAAGGACCATGGATAATAACTGTGTCATCACAGATAATTCAGAGATCATTCTCCTCTCCTGAAAATTATCAGAGACAAGCTGCAATAAACACTGTTTTGAGACTGATGTCATGTACTGGGAAATATGTTTCTCCACCGGTGACTCAGTCAGGACCTTCAACAGCAGCTAGCTTTGTCGCACAGCCATGCTTTTAACCAGGTACTAAACTCTCAGTGACTCCAGAAGTCACTATTGCTATCCTGCAAATACCCAGCAGAAGGCATTGTACCTGGGCAGAGCATTATGCCGATGGGAGTCTGACTGTCACACAGAGGAAACAGGATTCCCCGAAAAACAGGCATTGCCATGTCTGGAGCCGTGTCTACAGGAGACGACGCAGACGGGACGCGGCTGGAGCCGTGTCTACAGGAGACGACGCAGACGGGACGCGGCTCATCTCAGCAGTAGCAGTTTTCAAAGAGCATTTTGCTATGGCTCTTCTGACTAAATTGATGTGGAATATTTAGAAAACCTAGAGTAGATACATAAATTGCCACATTTCTTTATAAGTTTTTTTAAATCTAAGGCTACAGAGAATGGTGGTTAAGAGTTTTATTATATTAATAATCTTTCCCTTTGGTATTGCATGAAGAAAGGATTTTATGCAAAAGAAAGTAATGCAGTCCCTAACATTTTAGACAAAAACGAGGATTGTATTGATTGCTTGAACTATAAGACAGATATTTCAATTACCTTTTTGTAATGTAAGAAATTTCTTAAGTAAATCTGATTTTGATGTAGGTAAAACAAGACACCCAAGTTAATAATCTGAAACAGCTTTCTGTTAGAAAATATAACTTCAACGATTTATATTATTAACAGTTTATTCAAGAAAGCTTACTGAGAGCCAGGGATTTAGCACAATGGTTCCAGTGTCTGCCTGGCAAGCACAAAGTCCTGAGTTCAAATCTTACTACCATATATTACAAGGCAAGCTGTGGTGGCTTATGCCTGTAATCCCAGCACTCAGGAAGCAGAGACAGGAGGATTGCTGTAAATTCAAAGCTAGCCTGGGCTACATAGTGAGTTCAGGGCCAGCCTGAACTAAAAAGTGAGACCTTGACTAAAAAAAAAAACCCTTAAAAATAGCTTATTGATTCAATTTGAGGATAAATCATGTATACATTCTATGACATGTTCTTTTGAACTTTTTACCCTTCATAAAAGTATAATTCTACACATACTTTCATTCTAAGTAAACTCTAAAATTTAAAGGTATTTTGTTAAATCACATTACTCAACTATGTGCAGACGTATGTTTTAATTTTTTTTTTTTTTTTTTTTTTTTTGAGACAGGGTCTCACTTTGTAGTTCAGGCTGGCCCTGAGCTCAGCCTCAAACTCACATCACAGCAGTCCTCCTGCCTCTGCCTCCTGAGTGCCCAGATTACAGGCGTGAGTCACCATGCCCAGCACTGTGGTATGTGGTACTGGTTGCTGCTGGGGGTGAGTCTCACGCCCAGTATTGTGTGTGGTTACCGGGGAATTGAACCCGGGTCCTTGCACTTGCAAGACAGGCACTGGAACCACTGAGCTAAATCCCCAGCCCTTAATTTTTTTTTTTTTTTTTTTTTGAGAGAGGGTCTCACTGTGTAATTGAGGTTGGATTTGAACTCACTATGTAGTCCACACTGGTCTCAAACCAGGAGAAATCCCCCTGCTTCAGCCTCCTGAGTGCTGGGATTATTGGTACCACTACACCCAGCTCTGTAAATATACTTTAAATTAAAAATTACATTGTTTGGGCCAGGGATTTAGCTCAATGGTTCTGGTGCCTGTCTTGCAAGCGCAAGGGCCACGGTTCGATTCCCAGGTAACCACATACCATACTGGGTGTGGAGACTCACGCCTAGCAGCAATCAGTACCACATACCACAGTGCCGGGCGTGGTGGCTCACGCCTGTGATCCCAGCACTTGGGAGGCAGAGGCAGGAGGATTGCTGTGATGTGAGTTGGAAGCTGAGCTCAGGGCCAGCCTGAACTACAAAGCGAGACCCTGTCTCAAAAAAACCCCAGAAAAACAAAACAAAAAAAAAACCAAAAAACTTTGATTTCTGATTGTAGTACCATTTTATTAATTTTATAACAAAAATCTTGTTTACCTATTTATTACTATTGTGTTTTTGGGGGGGGTTGTTTTGTTTTGCTAGATAGGTCTTACTACGTAACTTAGGCTGCCCCTGAACTCAATATGTAATATAGATTGGCCTTGAACTCATGGCAATCTTCCTGCTTCAGCCTCCCAAGTGCTGAGATTACAGGCATGTACCACCTTGCCTGATATAAATCAGTATTTATTTTTAAAACACTGATGCAACTCATTGCATCAGTGTGTGGGTACTTTGGGTCTTAACATAGGTATGGAGACATATTTAAACTACCAGGCCTCAAGGTAGGACATGGATTATGACTGGAAATTCCTTTATCATGTCCATCAGTTTATATACCTGGGTAGCATCCAATGATCCATTGTATGTTCTATCATAATAGAGACTCAACTATTGTTTATGTTTGATTATTCTGTCTTAAGGTGCCATAAAAAACCAACCATTTTCTTTTATCTTCAATAATGACATCTGCTATTTTAGTTTCTTGTACTGGTAGCCTTATTACTTACCTTTTTTCTAAAACATTGTCATTCATTTTTTGGTGTGGCTGCCAGTTGAATACTTCCCAAAGAAAGATAATATTTATTAGTTTAGTAAACTGTAATTAAACTCATTTAATAAAGTTTTCATATACTTAGTAATCAATCTATCAGAGGAAGTAAAAGCTGTTTACATTGAAAACTATAGTACTATGAAAAGGAAATTAAAGAGGATACAACAAAATTAAAAGGTATCCCTTGATCTTAGGTAGAAATAACCAATGTACTGATGATGGTCATAGTCCCAAAATTGTTATACAGATGTAATGCAATCCCAGTCAAAATTCCAACAGTATATCTCATAGAATTAGAGAAAAAAATTCCAAGATTCATTTGGATCTAGAAGAGACCTAGAATACAAAGAGTCATTCTGGGAAATAAAGACAAGGCAAGGGGCATCACGATTCCTGACTTGAAATTATACTGCAAAGCTACCATGATTAAAAATGGCATAGCAGAGCCAGGGATTTAGCTCAGTGGTTCTGGCACTTTCCTCACAACTGCAAGGTTCTGGAGTTTGTTCCCTGTTTAAAAAAAAAAAAAAGGCATGGTAGTGGTGAAAAAAACTACAATAATAATAATAATAATCATCATCATCATCATAATAAAGCAGACCTCAGCATCAGTGGAACAGATTAAATGCAGAAACAACTCCAAGCATACTCAGATAGCTTATCTTTGACAAAGGGGCCAAATCCCTTCACTAGAAAGATGATAGCATTAGATAATGTTGGAAAAACTGGATTCCCACATGCTGAGGATAAAAACTAAACCCATATCTTTTCCTAAACACTAAATGAAAATTGAAATGTACCAAAGGTAATATTGAAACAGAAACACTAAATCTGCTGGAAGAATGAGTAGGTAGAAGTCTTAAAGATGTAAGTATAGGAAAAGACTTTATGAATAAAACCCTGATCACATGGGAAATATGAAGAATAACTGAGATCTCATCTTATTTAAAAAAACCTTATGCACAACAAAAAATATCACTAACAGAGTGAAAAGACAACCTGCAGAGTGAGGAAAAAATTTGCCAGCTATTCCTCAGACAAAGAACTACTATCTAAAATATGTAAAGAACTAAAATAATTAGACCCAAATTAAAACACCCAATCCAATAATAAGCATCTGAGAGCTGGGGATTTAGCTCAAGTAGTATTGTGCCTGCCTTGGAAGCATAAGGGCTCTTGTTCAATGCCCACTATTGTAAAATAAAAAGGGGGGAGCATCTGAAATAAAAAGGCATGTCTCAGATGAAGTACAAATAACAAATTGATATACTGAAAACATCTAACATCACTAGTCAAGAAATACAAATTTAAAAAACATGAAGATTTTATCTCACTCCAGAAAGAATGACTGTTACCAAGAAATTAACCAAAGGGCTAGGATTTAGCTCAAGTGGTGCTGAGTCACTTGGATCTTGCTGCCTTCCTCACTTCTGCCTTCTCTGAACTGTTTCTCCTGTGTGGTGGCCCTCTGCCACACTACGCTGCCCTGGAGCCAGCCAATGTGAACTGAAATATCTTCAAGTACAAGCCCAAGTTTGATTTCAGGTACCACACACAGAAGGAAAGGAAGGAAGGAAGAGAAAGAGAGAGAGAGAGAGAGAGAGAGAGAAGGGGGAGATAGGAAGGAGGGAAGGAAGGAGGGAAGGAGGGAAGAAAGAAAGTAGTAAGTAAAGAAATTGACCAACAAATGCTGGTGGGAGTGTAGGGAGAAAGGAACCGTTCTCCACTGTTGGCAGGAATGTAGACTGGTGCAACCATTTTGGGTATTAATGTGATAATTTCCCTAAAGACCAAAACTAGAGTTTCCATTTCACATAGCTATTCTCCTTCTTGGTATCTTCTCAAAGCTGAGTTAAAAGCATCACTCCACAATGATACATGCACACTCAGGTTTATAGTGGCAGTTTGTAATAGCTAAATCTTGGGAAAAGCCCAAATGCCTATCAACTCATGAACAGATAAAGACCATGTGGTTTTAATATATAATTGCGGTACTACTCTGCCATAAAGAAGGGTAAACTTGAGACATTTCTAGATAATTGAATGTACCTTGAGACTATATTCTTAAGTGAAGTAAATCAGATACTTACATTAAAATATCAGCTCGTTTGTCTGGTATGAGAAGTGTAAATAAAGACCAAAATGTATACCAGATATTGTGATAGAGAAAGAAAATATTCAAATACAAAGAGGAACTAAGCAAGGGGAGAGGGATGGAAGGAAAAAGAAAAGAACAGAGAATGGAAACAAAGCTTTTGTAAATAAGGAGAAGAAGATGGGATGAAAAGAGGAAAGGAAAAAAGAATCAAGATATATCATGTAGAGGTGTAAATTCCCTATGGTGAGTGTGATCATTATATGTATATCTAAAATTAATTTTTTTAAAAAAAGCCAGTTTTCATCATGAATTAACTCATAGATTGTTGCCTGAAAAAATGATTTGCTTTCCTTGGATCAGATAATGGTCTTTGTCAATTTTAACTATGGTAATTGATTCACTATATTCATCAGCTTTCCCTTCTTTGGATCACAATACGAATACCCACAACTTAAAGGAGGAGGTTTAATTTGGCTCTTGATTTCAGAGGATTTGCTCAATGGTTGGTTGTCTCCAAGGCCAGGACATCATGGTGGAAGGACATAGTGCAACAAAGCTGCTCAGTTCAAGAATTAGAAAGAGCAGGGGCAAAAGCACCAGAAAGGAAGAAGTGAGGACCCAAATATACACCTGCAGGTCACATCTGCTTGACCTGTCCAGATACATGCAGAACTGTGCTGTACTAATCCCCTGAAGGCTCTGAAGCCAATCAAGTTGACAAGCCATTTAACTGTCATCACTACTTTATGTAACAAGAAAATTATATGAAGAAGTAATGTTAGGGAATAGGAATGGGGGAAAATTATTAGAAGAGTTTGTATGCAAGTTAACATCATAAAGATCACCTTTTTCAATATCTCTATTAAAAGTAGGGTAAAAAGGGGACATATTTCTTAGGATATAAATATATCCTTTCTCTTTGGTAACAAAATCCCATCCCAACTCATGCAGACATTGTGGGCCCTATTACCTCTATCTTAGATACTTTGCTTATTGCTGAGACAAAGCCCCCAACACCCACAAGTTAAAGGAGGAAAGGTATATTTAACTCACAGTTTGCAGATATTTCAGTTCACATTGGCTGGTTCCAACGCAATGTGGTGTGGCAGAGGAGCATCACAGAGGAGAAACAGTTCAGAGAAGACAAGTCAGGAAGGCAGGAAGCTACAAGTGACAATAGCAGCTTCTTTCTGTCCTTTTGTATTCTATCCAGGTTACCTTCCCTTAGTACTCACACTCAGAACTATGCCAAACCTATCAGTGGATTAATGCAGTAATCACACCATTAATCCCAGCATTATACACTCTAGATCCAGTCACTTCTGAAAAGCCCCACCTGTGACTGCATAGGTGTGTGTGGGGGGGGTGTATCCAGACACAGGCCATAACAACCTCTATAAATCAAGAAGTAGAATTAAAATTGGTACATTTCCTGAAGTCTGAGTTATAGAGTCTTAAATAAGAACTTATATAATATTATGAACTGTGACTACAAAACAAGATCCTGTTTTCTATTTATATCTAAATTATTAAATTAGAAGGAGAATGATGGGAGGGGAAGGGGAAAAGGGACAAGGAAAAAAGAAAAATCAAAGAAAAAAATGGAAACAAAGGGGTCAGGGGTTTAGCTCAGTGGTTCTGGTGCCTGCCTTGCAAGCGCAAGGACCTGGTTCCATTATATATAACTACATATAACAATGCTGGGTGTGGAGACTCACACCCACCAGCAATCAGAACCACATACCACAGTGCCGGGCATTGTGGCTCACACCTGTAATACCATAGTGCTGGGCATAGTGACTCACGCCTGTAATCCCAGCCCTTGAGAGGCAGAGGCAGACTGCTGTGAGTTCAAGGCTGAGCTTAGGGTCAGCCTGAACTACAAAAGCGAGACCCTGCCTCAAAAAAAAAAAAAAAAAAAAGGAAACAAAGCTTTTGTATATAAGAAGATGAAGAAGAATTGAAGGGGGGTATTGGGGTAAAAAGAAGCAAGATATATCATGTACAGGTACAAATTTCCTATGATGAATGTTAGCATTATGTATATTGAAAACATACCAATGTTTTGCTTAAAAAATAGAATGTCGGGCCGGGGAGTTAGCTCAGTGGTTTGGGCGCCTGTCTTGCAAGCGCAAGGGCCTGGGTTCGATTCTCCGGTAACCACATAACAATGCTGGGTGTGGATCCACACCCAGCAGCAACCAGTACCACATACCACAGTGCCGGGCGTGGTGGCTCACGCCTGTAATCCCAGCACTCGGGAGGCAGAGGCAAGAGGATTGTTGTGATGTGAGTTTGAGGCTGAGCTCAGGGCCAGCCTGAACCACAAAGCGAGACCCTGTCTCAAAAAAAAAAAAAAAAAAACTAAAAAAAAAAAAAAAAGAATGTCAAATTGAAAATAATAATAAAAATGAATTATTATGACACAACTCCCAGGTGGCCTCCTATATCCTCCTACCTTCTCAGAAGATTACATCTGATCTCTAGATTATCTTATATATCCACCTGTCAAGTTTCCCTTAGCTCATCAATAATGTAAAGTAAAATAATAGTCACATCTCACAATATCACCTGCATGATGCAAGATGTCAATTATTTTTTACGATCTGTTTTTAAGAGTGTTTTAGGGGGCTGGGGATTTAGCTCAATGGTTCCAGCGCCTCTCTTGCAAGCGCAAGGACCCGGGTTCGATCCCTGGTAACCACATACCTATACTGGGTGTGGAGACTCACGCCCAGCAGCAATCAGTACCACATACCACAAGGCCAGGAATGGTGGTTCATGCCTGTAATCCCAGCACTTGGGAGGCAGAGGCAAGAGGATTGCTGCGATGTGAGTTTGAGGATGAGCTCAGGGCCAGCCTGAACTACAAAGCAAGATCCTGTCTCAAAAAAAAAAAAAAAAAAAAGTGTTTTAGGTTTCTTCAGTGGGTATTTCACGTATCCTAACAAACATTCTGATTTAGCAGCCACCCACCCACCAGGCACCAGATTCCTTCCCTAGACCTGCAGTTTCCCACCAGAACTATTTCTCTACAGGATCTGGTCTTGCTCTATTGGCATGGTGATTTCTATTGGATTCTAGTAATGTTTAGGAAGCCTCTGGATCATGTGATGGGCCCTACAGGTACTAAATTCTCTACAGATGTTGCAGGAACTAAGCATCATCTTCAGCTTCTGTTCCACCAGACATGAGAAAAGTAGTCAGTGGTCTTGGCTGCTATTCTGCTTGCCAGTGTCTTCCTTTCAATAGTACCTTCACCACCATCTTCCTTCAAGCACCACAGCAAGTGTACTGAAGGGTTTTTCTCTTTCATGGATTCATTTCTGACAGGAGGAATAGAAGTGCTTCAATGAAGCAAACCACTTCCAAGTTTTACTGACAGCCCACTCACTCCTGGGTCCCAGGAGTATACTCAGGGGTTGACAAATAGGAGTGAGCTGAATGATAGCCTTAAAGCTGCCCACAGAGCTTGTTCTGCAAAGGTTCTCTTACTAATTCAAACTCATTGTTTCTGACTTTTTCAAGGTAATTTCTTCTAAGAGGGATATCTACCCTGCCAATTTGACAGACATCCCTAAGTGGTCTGAAACTCAATTCACTTCAAATTGGGGTTGCCTGTGCACCTTAGATACTATCTGGTGTGTTTTTCATTCTTTGTTCTGTTTGGCTGAATAGAAAGATCTTTAGGAAATGTACTAGATAAACAAATAAGAAGAAAAATAAAAAGGAACTCTGAACAAATTCATGTGCTGTTTCCACTACTAAAATATCCAGACACTTCTAGAGATGTTAGCAAATGATAATATAATGACAAAAAATACTGTAAATGTGTCAGAACTATCTGCTTAGTCTAATATATGTAATTACAGATTTGTCTCTTTAAAAAATTACTTCTCAAATAGTAAATCACTGAAATCCAGAATCTTAAAATAATTTGGAAAGCTATCAGTAGTTCATAGGACTAAAAAAAAAAAAAAAATCGAGCTGATCTTCATAACCCATGGAATGTTACTAAATTTGATAGTTTTAGAGTAGACTATCTCAGTTAAACAGAATTAAGTAGGGAAAATGAAGTTTTGAATTAATTTCATTGAGAAAATATTAAAAGTATTTACTGTGGATTATAAAGAACAATATACCATAAATTATATAAAGTTAATTTTAAGTTTGATTGTAATTAATTACTAATAGAATTGATTAAACTCTTCTCTTATACTGAATTTAAATATTCCTTCAGTTTGTGAGACATCGGTTTGCTATTTGTGTGTAGAAAAAACAAACTTGGGTTGAAACTTAGTTTCTGCTACTATATTTTCACCATACAAATACCTTCTGATACCAGATGTACGTTTCTTCACATATCAAAAAAGCAATCAATTTATACCATCAAACACTTGCTAGATGTCTTCTATTTATTTATTTTTTTATTTTTTTTACTTTTTTTTTGAGACAGGGTCTCGCTTTTGTGGTTCAGGCTGGCCCTGAGCTCAGCCTCAAACTCACATCACAATCCTCCTGCCTCTGCCTCCCGAGTGCTGGGATTACAGGCGTGAGCCACCACGCCTGGCACTGTGGTATGTGGTACTGGTTGCTGCTGGGTTGAGTCTCCACACCCAGTATTGTTATGTGGTTACCGGGG